>JACCGJ010001724.1:18883-30185 GCA_013407085.1 Atriophallophorus winterbourni
GTATTTAACAACATTGAAATACACCTGCCCACTGCTTCCGAAACTTGTTTATCTATCACTTATCACCTAGAAATGCACGAACAGTTATGGAGTTTCTAGGCAAGGTACCAAAATACATTTCGTCTCAAAAACATTCGAGTTTGAATTCCAACCAAGGTGTTTCTGATTAAAAAGATGCTTCTGAATAAAGCTGGTCAGACTACTAATTTATCTCAGTAAAACGGAGTTCAAATTTGTCCTTAATAAATGTTTAATAGAACTAATTACAGCTGGCGGAATTGTAAGATATTTTCTAACAACACGAATATTACATTGTAAATGGTAATATAAAATGACGTTTGAAATCAACAACTTTTACTTAGAATGAGTCGTTGGACAGCAAACGTACGTTTTCACAAAAGCTCGTTGGATCCCTGACGACAGTGTATCCTCGTATGTCTGACAGATGTGGATAAGATTTGCATCTAAATAAACTGCTAGAATTGTGAGCAACAACTAATAATCGAGCTGCTTACGTTTATTATTGCACTCATGATTAATTTGCATATTAAAATTAGCCATCATTTCAGAAAAGATTCTGAACATAATACACATGATGAATGATAAAATTATAATGCGAAATACTGATGTCCAATACGAAGCTGAGGTTCTTCCATGTAAATATATATGCACATGAACAGACTCAGTGGTTTTGAATTTAGTACCCTCATAAACAAACAACGCCCTTTGTTGTATGAGTAATTCGGATTACTTCAGAGAATCGAAAAATGATTTATTCACACTAGATTGTAGAATAAAAACAACAATCTATTATTTTCATATTTCGTATTTGTACTTACAAACCACATTCTCTGCAGCTGAAACAGAAAATTTGAGGTCAAAATAGCCGTGATAAACATATTGCCTTTAATGATTGACACTCACCGTTGTGTAGCCCGATTCCTGCTTCATGTACGTTACTGATTCTTCGCACGGTAGAATCATTCAGCTCACGGATGAATTTAATCGCCCGTAGCCAATCCGGTTCAAGCTTCGTTGATTGAATATTTCTTTTTACCATAATTTTGTAGCAAAAATCTTCCGAATTCTTAGTACCGATTTCTCGGATGTCAACAGAGTTATTCGCGTAACGAGTCATATCCTTTAGTGAATAAATAAAACAAATATGTTTAGCGGTACGTACGATAATACATGATGAATCTATAAAACTATATCCAATATGGTGCATTCACATTTTAAATGCGTCGTAAATGGTTGACAACTTAACTTGTAACTTTAGTCAGATTTGATTGCGACATGTTTATCTAAATGAAATAGACAAAATTAATTGTTTGGATGGAACACATCATCCGTCATGTAATCATTTTTTAACTTACCATGCATCATTTTGGGTGTGATTCCTGCAGCTGGTCAAGACTTTTTGAACACTAAGTGGGTAATCTTTGTGATACGAACAACTTAATTTTTGAAGTCTCGGCGAGACAACAATGCTTCCGATAAAGCACCAATGATGTTGATTTTCAGAAGAAAAGTTGACTGTTGACGGCAAACATATTGCGTAGCTTGTGGCGTATATGTTGTTATTTATATGTGAAAATGTATTATAAGTGGAATTTATATTCTTAATTTGCACTGATTGCAAAACTCTATTGAAGCAGGATTTACATTTTCAGATTATTATTGTTAAATATTTCATAAATCGATTATCAGATTACATTTCGAGAAATCCAATGACCAAACCCAAATACATTAATTTATTTTACGGTAGCAAACAACATGAATATTGGTTTACCCGTTTCTCAGCAGGAGTAAGTGGTTGACCTCCGACAACAAACATAATTTCTGGAATATATTAATGGTGTTGAAATTATCATGTTCGAATCATGCGCTACGAATATTAGAAGGCTTCAATTTACAAAAAAAGGCATTCGTAGTATTTCTCATTATATCGCAAATATAACTTTATTTATTTCATGGTAATAGCAAATAACATTGTGAATTTAACAACAAATTTCACATGGAATATTGCACACAAAAAGTAACTAGCGATTAAATTTCGTTAGTGCTATTGCAATACATCTGAAGTAGCTAAATTTATATCAACAGGTGTAAATGAATAGTTTGATGTTACATTTATATTTATTTCTTGAAAATTCATTGAACAATATCGTGAGCAACCTACCGATGGTGGATAAATAGGAACCTTAAATATAAAATCAAATGGTTTTATTGTTGCATGTTCGAATATGTTGCAATTGAATGCAAACAAAACAACAGAAATGAATCATAGCTAAAATTCACTACATAAAAATGATAAATTTTTAAATTCCTTATAGAAGCGTGAAACGTTCAATGTTCTATGGTAATTCACCACCGAACACGGTTGTTTGATTTTTTAAATGTTGTGAGAAAATGCGCAAATTTGTTTGCATTTGACTTAGGTTTCAATAGGATGACACATCAGGATGTATATTTTACCAATCGGGTACCTAGAAAAAACTCGAGTTGTCTGCGCCCAACACCGATTATAATTTATGGACTGGAATAGTCGATAGATATCCCTTTAAAAAATGAATAAATATTTATCAGCGAAAATATGTCATTATGAATAACTACACTTCTTCGTTCGGATGAAAAAATAAAAAAATAAAAAAATATGTTTAACTTGCTTAATCGTAATATTATGTTCAATTAACGCAAATGTGATAAAATTTTATTTCTTCAAAGTTGTGATAATGTTGACTCACTCATTACTATATTTTGTCGAAAAATTGTAAAACAAATTCTGCTAGACGTATGATTAAATGGATGAGTAATGTTGTTCTGCGTAGTAAACCAAAAAAATAATATCATGCCATCTGTTAATGACTGCATAGCGGGGTACCGACAGTTGCTCCTTGACAATTGCTGCCCGAAAGTTGCTCCGCGACAATTGCTCCTCTGACAATTGCTCCTTGACAAATTACTCCTCGGACAGTTGCTCCTTGGACATTTGCTCCTTGACCAATTTATCCTTGGCCAATTGCTCCTTGTACAAGTGAACCAAGTTCACTTGAACTCAGTTCCACGGAGATGGAGTCGCCCGGAACAGTGGTATTTTCGCTTTCGTTCACACACATAAAAATCAACAGTGGAATCAGCTTGAACTCAGTTCACTTGTTTACTTGTTTGATTGTTATAAATAGTTGAATAGTTCAGTTGAAGGCTACCTTTCAAAATGGACAGACACGTTACTTGGTATTTGTCAGAAAAAGGCAAACCTAAGGCTTGCTACAAACGTTTCGTGTACAACAAAAAGGAAACCAGCAAGAGTGACCCCACTGTTGATTTTTATGTGTGAGCAAAAGCGAAAATACCACTGTTTCGGGCGACTCCGTCTCCAAGGAAATACAATCTTGAAGTCATCAGAACACAACCATGCCCAGACGCGTGTCGCAAGAATGTTCTCAAGGTAGTTGATTCCATCAAAAGACAAGCGTCTACAACAGAAGAAACCACAATGATGATCATTGCCAGTCAGTGTACAGGCGTTTCTGAAATCACAGCAGCTTCTTTTCCAACAGAACGGGCACTTAAGAGAAAAATAAAAAGAACGCGAAACCGCAATGGTCGGGTCCCACCACTGCCTGCAAGTCTGGAAGATCTGAATATTCCTGATGACTACAAGACCTTTGATGATGGAGAACTCTTTCTTCTGCACGACTCTGGACCTGGCTCTCAGCGCATTCTGATTTTCTCAACCCACCAAAATCTGATGTTATTGTCTGAAAGTCAACACTGGTTTGCCGATGGAACATTTAAAGTGGCGCCCAGCTTATTCCATCAATTGTACACAATACACTGTTGCTGCCAAGGACTCATGATGCCGGTGGTGTTTGCACTGCTGCCTGGGAAAACAACGGCAGTATATCGTCGGATTCTACAGGTACACAATACCATCATCATATTCAGCATGATAAGCGTTAGGGTTATTTTCATCATTTTCATGACATTTTCCACCCCTTACTGACACATGCCTTTTTTGCTTTTATTTTTTTCTTTCTTTTTTTAAACAGGCTCTCAGAGAGCTGCAGCCAAACCTTGCACCAACGACCTTGATATGTGACTTTGAAAATGCTGCCATCCGTGCTTTTGAACAGGAATTTTCATAGAGCAATTGGTCAAGGAGCAATAGGGCAAGAAGCAATTGGTCAAGGATCAATTGGTCAAGGAGCAATTGGGCAAGGAGCAATTGTCAGAGGAGTAATTTGTCGAGGAGCAATTGTCAGAGGAGCAATTGTCGCGGAGCAACTGTCGGGGAGCAATGGTCAAGGAGCAACTGTCGTGGACCCCTGTATAGCATGTAAACAGGATATGTGCAAACAAGGAGCGCTTGCATGCCATGGTTGGATAAGGCTGGAACGACCAACCTGTTCACTTACGTGTCCAAACACATGTTAAATGGAGTTAAACCAATAAACAGATATGTGCACATTATTTCGTTGGTTCCAGACATACGAGTTACAATTTATCCCTGCGAAATTTAATGTGCGCGGATTGAAAAATCTATGCACCACACATATTAGCTTGGCACACAAGATCTCATCTGGATCACCGCAGAAATAGATCCCGGTATATTGATATCATTGCCGGATGGCGTACAATAATGCCTGTCTTATCTCTAATCTTCTAAAAAGGATATTTTAGATTTTCACGTCCGAAACCTCACCACGGTTAATGAATACATATCTGCTATTATGGAATATACCATCCAAGCCTGGGACACATGGATGGTAAAAGATATCGAACTACTTGAGAGGCTTGATCACCATGCGACAAAGTTGGTCTCTTGTTACAGAAATTTGCTTTACAAAGAACGAATGTTAAACTATTTTTAAACGATGCACTTTTATGCCACCGTTGAGTAAGGCTTGTACGACCAACCTGTGCAATCACATGAGCCCTCACTCATGTAGACTGGGTTTGAAACCTTGACCAGGATTAAAAATGCTCGTTTGCATGCATCTCCATCGCACTTACATCCCACGACCGGGTTTCGTGCTGTTTGCACTCATCAGGTAAGAATAGTAGGATCAGGATCCGCATGCTGTTGAAACAGTGGAAGAATGGTAAACAGGTTCCGCTTGTATGCCACTTCTGAGTATGGTTGGTACGACCAACCTGTTCAATAACTTGAGCCCCCCTCACACATGTAGACTAGATGTGAACCTATGTCCATGATTGTAGATGCTAATTTGCATGCATCTGCAGCACACACACCAGTCTACATAAAGATGCATGCAATTGAGCATTTTTATTCATGGTCATGGGTACAATCCCAGTCTTCATGAGTGGGGACCCATGTGATTGAACAGGTTGGTAGTACCAACCTTACCCAACAGTGGCATACAGGCCTAACTTGTTTACCATTCTTCATACTGTCCGTACCTGATGAGTGCAAACAGCCCGAATCAAATTGTGGTGTTTGTGTGTGATGGATATACATGCAAATGATCATTTATATTTAAAGGAATTTACCCACCGTTCATTCAAAATCTTGCATACTGAAAACCATCATCTTAAACACTTGCTAAATACCAATGGCCTAACTCGAACACGAACATATTTAAAGGCTTTAAACATTCCTCATTCTCGTTATGTTATATCGTAATTTTTTCTTACCATGAATTTGTTTTATTTGAAACATTTTGACTGTAGAAATCACATCCCCTGAATCTGTTGGGGGTTTCGCTTCTAATTTCGATGAATATAAGACGAACAATGTTGTATGTGGCTGTCCCTAATGATTTTTAAGAGATTATATATTTTTACTCCACAAACCTCGTAATCCTATGGTTATTCTTAAGCTTAGTACTTTTTCTAACATAGAACGATATCAGTTCGAAATTCGGAGTTCATTCTGGCAGTCACGTTGTCCACTTTATTTCATCCAACCCGTTTCAAGAATTTGCTATCAAAACGGCGTTTGTCGTTGGACAATTGGCGACAAACATTTCACTTGCTATTGCGTGAAATAATATTCTGTTGTTCTTGTTAAATATTTATTTGCCGTTTCAGTACATTTTTATTAAATAAGATTCAACATTTCGATATTCCAGAATTAGTCATTGCCTTCTTGTTCCTTACAGTAAATTTGCACTAATCATTACATGAAGAATCTTCATGTATTGTTGTAAATTGAGTTGCATTTTCGTTCACATGAGGCTAACATTTAAAGTTTATAAAACAACGTCTGAATGTACTTTACTGCAATGCTATTTATTTTGTCACAGCGAATTAAATTGCACAGAAACGCCAATCAAAATCTTTGCGTCGACTAATGGATAAATATGAAAAAAATGACTACAACTTTTATCCAAGAATGCATCAAGACATCGGATCAGTATCACTGAGATCCTAACCTAATTAGACGAATTTATCCCGGTAAAATAGTTCATCAGTTTTCGAGTATCCAAATTTAAATGTATAAACTTAAATAGCATATAAATTTAATACTGCTCACAGTTGTTCACTTTATATCGTAGGGCAATAGCCGAGCGCGTTGCATGTTGACGAAAGTTGACAGCGATTTCTTGGAGCTGATGCAGCGACAAATCTGGATCAGGGCATCGATAATAACAAGCAATTTCCTCATTATCTTCTTCTACTTCATAATCCTGCAGCTGACATTGGTCAATGCCATTTGATTCCTTGAATTTGGAGAATGAATTTATGCGAAATGGAAAATGGCTATACACTCACGATACAGAGAGTAAAATACCGGCTCACTGAGCACAGAAGTCCGAACACAATCGGCTTGATATGACACCTATTGTGTTTATCTTGTTTATAGTTTTGAAAATACCCTGTTACAAGTGCTAGATGTTCTAATCGCATGACCAAATCAAAAGACTTGCCATCATGTTAAAACCTTCTCGTTTTTAATATTCTAACACAGACAAGAATCGTAAAAATATGAGAAACTAATTTGGGGATACGCATTGTAGCGGGTAGGCTAAAGTGGCCAGAAATGGCAGTTGAAGAATATCTGTTCAATTATCACAACATTCGGGTTATCGGTCCAACATTTACGACGCTACACCCAGCGTTGCACCATGCAACCCTCTGTCTAGATTCATCACTGATGGCGACATATCCGACGCTAAATTCGTGTACCCTCCAAATCCTACATCACAAGAGATCGGTCAAAGGCGTTCATTACTCAAAAGACAAATAACAATTAACGCCCATTTATTTTGCCAATAAGAATCACAACATTGGTCCTCTCTCTGTTGTCACTTTAAGCTGGTTTTTTAGTCGATTTCGTACCCCGCGGTACATTTGAAAGCATCAACACACGAAGTTTGTTTGACCGACATTTGCAAATTGCATGTCACTCGATTGCTGCTAAGGTTGCATATTATTTAAATACTAATCATCATCTCTAAAGTAATCCGCATCTCCAAAACATGTCAAACAGTTTCGATGAATTCTGCCATACACAAGACACTGGATGTTCCTTCATAAGTTACCCGGAAGCGAAGCTTTCTGTTGGATACAAACTATTGCCTATTAGGTGTTGATCTCACAGCTTTAATATAATTAATCTACATTTTATTCATTCATATCACATTTGTATCTAGAATTATATAAAATTAGGAGGAAATTTCTCATAATGTTTTCGCATTTCAATTTAATAATTTAGTCCGATAAATTAAATTAACATTGAATACTTTTGATTAAGTTGAATATCTAGAACTTTTCATAGACTGCAAAAATGAGATCGAGAAAAGAAATTTCATGATGATCTCCTTTTGAAAAATCGAATCGTCGAGAAATTATTACATTAAGCAAGAACTAGAATGCGAATTCACTTACATTCTTCCAGCACTCCAAATCGGCAACCTGATAGTTTAATTGTAGTTGCGATTTGAGTTGGATCTTCCCAGTCGGGCTTAGGTCACTCATCAAAATGACGAAGTAGGCTGAAACGAAATCAAAATCATAAAGTATCGTAAAAATGTCATTAGATAACAAGTTGGCAGAAATACACTTCAGTCAAAATCATTCCTTAAATATGCCTCTTATTAAGAAACAATCATGCGTCTACTTGAATCCAACCCAACACAAACGTTATTAGAAATTTATTCTCAATTATAATTAATGGTTTGTTTTTATTCTATATTAGTTTTAAGACTACAGAACTGAAAGAATATTATCACGAGAAAATTTATTCCCTATGATATCGTTTTCATGTTCCCAATCTGATCAAGCTACACAAGTTTAAATAATTCTAAACGTGATTTGTTACCTGCACGAACTGCCATAAACACAAGGCACACGATGATAACCGAAGAACAGTGGATGTGCAGCATTTGCACAATCAGAATCAAAAACCTTTCTTAATAAATTTCGAAAACATATTTGTACATGCATATGCACGTGCTGATTGGTTATCTAAACTGCTGTCGCTAACGGCAAATCAAATTATTTGGTTTTTCGAAACTTGCTATACATTGTATTGTTTCATAATTGCAATGAATCGTTAGGCATCATATTGTAACCTCAGATTCTGTGCATGATGTTAAAAGTTAATAACTTTCGTTTGCTGAACATGTAACAATAAATGTTCTGTCTCAAATATTTAACTAACTGATAGACTACGCGTTTGCTGAACCAAAAGGGGATACCGCAATTTTACTTATGATATTCATTTCAAATATGAATTATTGAATTTAAAATACTATTTTATATGCCTGGTTCCAAGGTTGTCAGAGCTGGAGCGGTTTTGAGAATTAGCTCCCAATTCCGAAATTTGTCTAGAGTCGCGCAACTCATATAGTCTCTGACAACCAAGTCTTGCTCCTGGCACGCACGCGTTGTTTTGTGCGACGCTACGGAACTGCTCCTACTGACAGTAAAAGGGGCCAAGGCGGCTAATTGGCTCATTGAAACCAACTTGCTTCAGGAAAGAGGTTTAAATAGGGGAAGAGAGACACATATCTCAAACCTCCACTTCCGTATGGCTACATCTAATCACGGAAAAGTCTTCAGGAGTCAACCAGGAGCATTGTTACAGCGACTTTGCCATTTGCTTCTTCAGTAGTAGTAGAAGTTCATCACGTTATTTAAGAATAAGTTTCATAGAGGTAACTGCAACAGTCTGAGCGAATCTCCTTTCTGAATGTTGCAGGCAAAGTTTGTACTAAATTTCTACAGATACAGGTCAAGATATGGCGGATAGAGGTACTGCAAATATCAAAGTGGCACTGAAGTGGATGATCAACCGATGAAATGTTCTTGTCCCTGAGACAACTTCAAGCAAATGGACAGGAAAAACGAATGCGATTATACACTGTTCATATTGATTTAACGAAGGCATTCGATTCCGTCAGCATGGAGGGTCTTTTCAAAATACAGGATCTGTTAGGCTGCCCACCAAGACTCCTAAACCAGTTATTTCTTGAAATTGTGAAATAAAAGACGCAGTTCATTTTAATGGTTTGAGCTCAGAAGCCTTTGAAATTCGCCCAGGCGTCAAACAAGGGTGTGTTCTTGATCACACGCTGTTCGGCATTTCTTTTCATCTGTTTCTGAAACACGCTTTAAAGATAAGAACTGATGGTGTCTCCTACGTACTCGAAGTTATATCAAGCTTTAGAACCTGAACCATTTGAGAGCGAAAATCAATGTACGGTATGTGCTAGTCCGTGACCGACGATGCAGCCATTATTACTCACAAGAAAGAACGCCTCCAGTCGTAAATGGACAGACTTCTGTCCTCATAAAAATACTCTGGGCTAACAATCAGCATGAGAAATATCGACGTACTTGGTCGAGGGATTGCATCGCCTTCATTCATCACTGCCGAAACTGTCCGCTCTAACCTGTACATTATTTTGCATAAGGTGGCTAACAGCATCGTATTTTCTCCCAAAATGTGTTTCGAATTTTTCAGTAAATGATACATTGATTTCTATTTTTTACGGTACCATAAATTAATTTGTCTAAATAAAGGAGTTTTTGAAGCATTCGTTTGAAAGATATTTTCGTATGTCGCCAGATGACCCGCAAAATGCCGACTATCAACTCGTGGTTACGGGCAGTTCCGCTTCGAAACGGACTGAATGGTCAAGAAACGACAATGAACGCATTCCCACGTGGAAACATACATTCACAAAGGCACAATTTTAAAGAATTTGGAGAACATTTTTCATGTGGAAACGCGTTCTCATTGGCCCACAGCTTTGGCTTTTCATTCCGAGTGATCTGATTGCTCGGCTTGCCGCGTGATCACCGCGTGATGCAACTTGAAGCCTCTCAATAATGCACAGCAAGACCTGACAACACTATAAAAGACTCTGTCCTTGGAATCAACCCGGGTTGCAGATGCCCATTGACAAGAAGCTGCAGCTGTTCTAAAGACGGCATCGCTGTCCCGGATGAAGACGGAGTACTGGACGTGTCTGTCTCATTTGACGGCAGCTGGCATCGATCTGACAGATGCAAATGTGATTGAAATGTTCACTGGAATAGTGCTAGACTTTGTCGTTGTCAGCAACGTTTGCAAAGATTTCGAAATTGGCCCCAAGGTTGACGACCCGGATTATGATGAATTGTGGCGCAAACATGAGCCCAACTGCTAAAAATTCATTCCATGCAGGATTGATGTTATGGAGACTCACGCTGCGGTGACCCGTCTGCGCTTCTGCACTATATGGCGATATTCGTGTTGAAACATTCGTGTGTGTGAACCATGTAACAAAAAGAATGGCCTTGCATTGAGGAATCTTGCAGAATCAGCCAAAGCAGCAAGCGAGCGAACGGTGGACGTGGCATAATGGACTGATGATGAATTTAAAAAAACGACTAAAATACTTTGACTATCGAGGACAATCGGGACAACTTGGACAATATGGAGCAGGCAGTGTGGGCGACGTACTTCCACGCTGCCCCCACAACAGAAGAGCCCGATCATCTGCGCTACTCCAAACGCAGTGTGCTTTTTGTTACGCAAAACTTTATAATAATATTTTTCTCGCATGCACAAATACCCAAAGACGGTTGTCGTATCTCCATTTGCATATCACCCTACACACTCTGGAAAACATGTAAAAACACTAGCATTCATTCTAAACCTTTTTCATTGCCCACACTAAGATGAGCAAAATAAGTATTTTTTCGAAAATTATATGACGTACCCAAGATTCTCTCTTCATAGCAAACCATTTTTTAGTTCTAACCCGGATAGAAACTGATAGATATGGTTCCATTTGTGATGTAGATAAATCGAGTTTTCTACAATCTTCGAATTCAAATAATT
>JACCGJ010001725.1:0-12125 GCA_013407085.1 Atriophallophorus winterbourni
CTTGACGGCCATATTCCAAGGTATAACATAATATTTTATCCACGGTCAGCCCTAGACACGAGAGTTCCGACTAGAAAAGATTTCATCTGCTTTTCTCATCCGCTTATCAATCTAGGTGGCTAGCGAGAGGCTATCCGTGAAATTTGAAATAATATAAGCGAGGTGATGTACTGATTCAATCTGGCAGTTTCTAAAACTGATGATAGATGGCGATACAATCCCTTGACCAAGGACTTTCGTCTTGTGCATGCTGACTGCCTGCAAGACACGATGCAGTGAGGCTGCTCTTCAGAGTGAGAAAAAATATTGATTCTATCGTCGTGGCAGCTTGCCGCCACATCACGTACGTAAATAAAAAGCTTTCGTTTTCATCGGAAAACCATACTTCAGCAGCAGATGGTAGAAAAACCCGAAATGCGACATGGACAAGGACATGTCTATGTTGGACGCTTCGCCTAACTTCAAAAGATTCTGAACAGTGTGGATTAGAAGAAGAAGAATAAGAAAATGGCATTATTCATGTAGGCGAATTTTCAGCAATCAAATTAATTCAACCGTGAAAAGATACTTTTCCAAAAACGTTTCGTAAACAATGTAAGGGTGAGGATTAAATGTTGAAATTTATAGAATGAGTCGCCTCCACAGATCAAGAATAACTTTCGATTGATCAATCAAATAGAGGGAAAGGTAAGAGACAAAAGAATTCCTGAATTCTTTTCAGTTCTTGAATAGAGGACAAGGTATTGTCTTCACCTAGATGAGGACGATTTGTAAGCCAAGAGCACCTCATGCAGTGGGTGTGCATTATCGGAAGAAATGACTATGATCAATCTGTCACATTCAAGGTAGTGTCGTTCGACGAACATATCTCGAATAGCTCAACCTTCATGTCTCTTTTGATCATCAGGAAATCCTTTTCAAGTAGACAGGGAAAAATTAGGGGGAGTGGGAAAGATAAAATGTCTAACTACAACGGGTGGGACGAATGACATGGCAAGATAGCCGGCGAACCTTCAAGAACAGAGCAGTCACATGGTCAGTCCAGTTGAGACTGTATTTTAGCGTAACACGAAGATAATTGAAACAAGTGCTTCTGCTGAACGCAGAGCCATTGAAAGAAACAACATGAATTGCTTGAATCAGGGTTTTACCTCGCTGACCAACCAAGTTGGATTTAACGATAAACCGAGTGGGGATGACCAGTGGCCAATGGTATTGATGATTGATTCTGGTGCAATTCACGCTAAAATAAGAGGAAAATCAACAAGCTTCAACAGTCTTTTTTGAAGGCAGCCTATGAATTTAGCTGAGCTGTCTCAGGGAGAACATAGAATAAATATCTTAGTAAACTATATCATCTAATACTGGCAAACAACTTGCTGACGATATTTACAATGGCGATTCCAAAGGTTGTCATAGCCAGGAGTGGCAGTGGGGATAAGCTCCCACTGTCTATAAAATGCTCCCATATGGCACGCGTCTTCAATAGCCTCTGACAACCAAGTTCAGCTTCTGGCCTGCACGAGTGGCCTACCCAAACTCTCGAGACTCTTCACTGAAGCTGACACATCCTCCAGGGGTATATAGTCGCACAAAATCACAAATCAATCGATCAATGGCGATTCCTCGGTAGTTACTTCAGTCGCCTTTATCACATTATAAAACGGTATCTCGCATATCTTGTCGGACAAATTTCTCGTGCCTGCCCTGAAAAATCAATCCATGAAGTTGCCTTATAAAGGCCATTATACACCGGTAGAATTGTATAATCGGCATGGGCCTTTCCTCTGGCTAAGCGGTTAATCGCACTCTACTGAGACAATTCTCCATGGGAAGAATATCGAGATGTTCAATGGTGAATGAC
The DNA here is from genome assembly GCA_013407085.1 of Atriophallophorus winterbourni. Classification (NCBI taxonomy): domain Eukaryota; kingdom Metazoa; phylum Platyhelminthes; class Trematoda; order Plagiorchiida; family Microphallidae; genus Atriophallophorus; species Atriophallophorus winterbourni. The sequence goes on from JACCGJ010001725.1 coordinate 1,865, forward strand.
AAACGTTCAGCTCAGGCAGTAAAATCAAACACCTGGATGCTAAAAAAGAAGGGATCTCATATTCTGTGGTTAACAGAACTCAGAACGCAGACATTTTTATGGTCGAAGAAGCAACAAGCTAAACAAAAATCACATGGTGACGAGGTATTCAGTCCTCTCCGTGCCGGGTGGCACATGAGGCGAAGACAGCTTCACGCCAGTGGTTCCGTTCTGTCGCTGCTTCCGTTGCCGTCTGCACCGTGAATCCTTGTGCATGTAGTTCGCGTTCCAACGTTCTGCGCCAAGTTTCCTTGGGCCGTCCCCTTTTTCGTTTACCTTGCGGACGCCAGTGAATGGCTACCTTCGTATGCGAACTGGGATCCATCCTGCAGACATGACCGAACCACGGATTTGTTGTCATCGTTTCCGTAGCAATGTAGGTTTTACGGGATAGGGTTGCTAGTCCTAAGCCCAACCCTCCTCCTTTCTCAGACGGGCTTGGGACCGTCCTTGTCGAATGGTTCGACATAAATTCATCCAGATTTGAAGCGAAAACTTTGACTGATTCGAAATGTGTGATTTCTTCGAGCAAGATGTTCTACGTGAAACAAATTCTTACCGAGAAAAACTTTCCGACGAATATCCAGTCGAGAATGTGGGATGCTTGAAGCCTTTGAATGTCAGCGTGTTCGGCTAAGGTCGCTCGACTTAAGTACATGTTTGAGGGGATGACTGTCGGCATGCAAAATTTTAAATGCCCGCATAAGGTCACTCCGTATGCGTCGTTGGCATTCGCTCTTGGAAAGTCGAATTTTTATAACGAGAGACAAACTTTATCGCATGGTGATAAATCCTGTGAAGTAGTTCAATATCCTTCCTCAACCATGGTACCCAGGCTTGGATTGAATATTCCATAACAGGACGAACGTATGTGTTAATTAACCGGGATAAGGTTTCTAAGTGAAACTCCGAATATTTCCTCTTTAGAAGACCCAAGATACGGTGAAATTTATTGTGAACTGTTCGGCGATGATGTCCGGACTTGAGGTTACACGACACTAAGACACCGAGATCTTTTTCTGCGGTAGTCCAGACGAGATCTTGTGCTTTCACATTGACGTCGCCATGCGAACCAGCCTGATAACATTAACACAGCCGAGTACTGTATTCCTCTATTTTGAAGTATTCATCTGAAATATAATATCGTGACAATTACGTTGGCAACATTTGTGATCTGTCGCTTTCTGCTGACACTCTTTGAATGTCCATCGTGCCGTGCGGTCGCATTATTTTGAGCGCCTGATTTTCTGGATAAACCGTTCTTATACTTACGCTTACGTGGATATATTACACCTTGTTGGAATCCGCTCGAAGTCAACATTCTGGATAGCACATTCTCGTAGCGGTATTCGATAATATGAGCAAACTCGGATTTCTCGTGATTTCCCCATATGGGCTCTACGCGTGCAACGCTGTTACTACTCTTCAAGTCCTCAAAGGGGTTTACATTATCGAAAAAATCTTATTCTTCGCCATCGACTGGTTATACATTCAACGTCGTGTGATCAACTACCGAAGCGTAACGCCTGATTCAATTCTGATCTAGCTCTTATTCGTGAACACCACATTTTGTCGCGCTCATGATATTCGTCATCGATCGCTCGACAGAACCACTGAATAGTGCTGCTCATAACCCTGACCGGATGACCCCGAAAAGAAAACAAGGCGCATCGGGCTGCGTGTGATACGCTTGTTTGTCAACAGGTCATTCAAAATGCGACAAATCGTTTGGTTTGGTAGCGACTACGAATGGAGATATTTGTCTCGGTGTTTGTTACGTTTGCCAGGTTTGCAACATGTGATCGACTCTCCTTGCCTGGCGATGTTTAAAGCGAAATTGGAATTATACATGCAAAAGAACGTCATTCGTGAGTCTTCCATTAGATAATCTCTATTCCTTTTATACTGCTATATTTTTAAGATTTTCATTCATACCGCAATCCTGTGGTGTTGTAAATTATTAACTCTTTAATCGTAAATCCTTGAATCTTTGCGAACCACCTTAAAAAAACACGAAATTGCGATAACAGTGGCACATTAAAGTGGTTTTGAGGTATTGGGCAAATTCTCAGGTAAATTTCCTAGACCGCTCAACAAATTAAAGTTCCGACTTCAAGACTTAACTGTCGAAGATATTCCTATGCTGCACTTGTAAGTTTCACATGGAACACCCTCCCCTCTACGATTACACACTCAGCCAACCTGGATATTTTTAAAGCTATTTTGTACAAATACTTGAGAGAAAACCCAAATTTTGATACGATTTACACTACATGAGTTTCCCTGTTCTTCTTCTTTTTTATTGTATATAACTCATAACTCCATCCTATGGTTATTGTTAAGCTAAATGCTTTTTATACCATTACAGCTTTGAATCACTTTGAATCACTTTGAAATACCACAGCTGTACTTGTGTATAGAACCTATGAACACTTTTTCATTTTCAATGCCGTCAAGTATTGTTATCAAATGGAAGCTGTTTTAGGACAACGGATGATGATTATACCATAATGGTGTGCATTTTCATTAGGTACGGGCCTCCTTCGGTTGATGTCGACCATCGATGTACATCACAATCGCATGAATTTTCATATTCTTCAGATTTTTGAATGACTAAACAGTCCGAGTCGGGAGGAACAGTCTCTCCCGTAGCGCTTGCAACGATAGTCAGAACTCGGTTGTAGAGCGTCAATTGCACACAGGCGGCGTGATCTGCGTTCAGCAGCCAAGAGCTGTATCTGCTCCTCCCCAGCTTGCAGACGACGCTTTATACAATGCCTCCAATGTGAGCGGTCAAGAGCAAGTTCTTCCCAACTCGCCGGGTCAATGACAAGAGCCTTCATATCTCTTTTTAAAACGTCTTTGTACCGGAAGTGCGATCTGCCCAATGGTCGACTTCCTAATTGCAACTCACCATAGAGTAGATCTTTCGGAATACGACCATTTTCCATCTGTAGACATGGCCAAGCCACCACAGGCGGAGCTGTCATACGATCAGGTTTTCTCTAAGGATTGCCTTGAAACTGTGGAGAAATGGTAAACAAGTTTGAGCTATGGAACCACTGTTTGACAAGGCTGTACGACTGATCACATTTCGTTGATATGGTGTGAGCTTTTATTGATCAACGTTTATTCTAACAACCAATCACCCTTTGGATCTGACTAAACCATTCGCATGGTTCATCGATTTCAGAAAGAATGTGACCTTCATCTTTAGGTTGCAAATAGATTTTTTTGTTTTTCACCGTGCACAATTTTTCAAGGTTTGAAGACTAACTGGCCAAATTCCTTTCATCACACCATATCGCTTCTCACCGGATGAACAAATCAGAACTCAGAAAGTTTTATGGTAGAAAATGAAGTGAGCTTAACAATAACCATAGGATGACGAGATATAAGTTGTAACAATATAAAATATGTCAAAATTAATAGGGACAGTCACATACCGCATGGTTCGTCATAAACTCATCGAGTTTGGAAGCGAAAACCTCAACAGATTCTGATCGTGTGATTTCTTCAGGCAAATAGTTCCAAGTGAAACAAAATCTTACCGAGAAAAAATTACGACGAATATCCAATCGAGAACGCGGAATGCTTAAAGCGTTTGAATGTGTTCGTGTCCGAGTAAGGTCATTGGGCTTTAGCAAGTGTTAAGTGGATGGTTTTTACAGAATGCAGGATTTTGAATGGTCAACATGAGGTCACTACGTATCCGTCGTTGGGTAAAATCGTGTAGGCTTCAGTTTTAACATTCGCTTTGTGAAAGGCACATTTTCTGTACGGGAGACAAACTTTGTAGCACGATGATAAATCCTGTCGAGTAGTTCGATATCCTCCTCAACCATGGTGCCCAGGCTTGGTGGAATATTCCATACACGATATACGTTATAATTAACCGGGGTAAGGGGTGGAAAATCATAAAAAAATCTTTTTAGAGAAAACAAAGATACGGCAAGCTTTCTTGTACACCATCCGGCAATGATGTCCAGGCTTAAGGTAAACCAATATCTTTTTCTGCTGTGGTACAGACGAGATCTTGCGTGCCAAGCTGATACGTGTGGTGCAGAGATTTTGCAAGCTGCAGCATTTTACATTTCGCAGGGTTAAATGGTAACTCATTTGACTGGGACCAACGAAATGAGGTACACAGATCCCGTTGTAATGCCATACAGTCATTAAGAGACCTGAAACGTTTCTATATTTTAATATCATAAATAAATAAATAATAAACGGTATAAAGTTACATCCAATATTCTCTACTATATCGTTCATATACACCAAGAATAGAAGAGGTCCAAGCACCGAGCCTCGCGGAACTCCACTCGTGACGTCCGTTCTTCTAGAGAAGGTGCTACCAACGCGTACTTGGACGTGTCTATCAGTAAGATAGTCCCGTATCCAATTCAGCAACATTCCTATTATTCCATAAGCTTCGAGTTTTTTTATTAAGATGTCATGGTTGACTCTATCGGAACCTTAGGAAATGTCGATGTAGCAAGCATGTACAGCCTCACCTTCGTCTAGTGCCTTGGCCCAATCCTCGAACATTGTAATAATGTTAGATAAACAACAAAGATTTCTTCGAAAACCCATGTTGTGCTGCGGTCAAAATATTTTGGTTTTCAAAATGTTCTCTTATGTGCGCAGTCACAATGCGTTCCATTAATTTAGAGATCACCGGAAGCAGAGTTACCACTCTTTATTTTGCTGTGTCTAAAAGGCTATCGCCTTTATAAATAGGAGTTATCATCCCTACTTTCCAATGCGGTTGAATTTTCCTTCATGTAGGCCGAGATTGATTAAACGCGTCAAATGGGCAGTCAAAGCAATGCGACACTTGCGAATTATGACAGGGGTAATTTTGTCTGCGCCAGGGGACTTCTTTTTGTTTTGTTTACAAAGTTCCGCCCAGCCATGCATTCATTGACAGTCATTTCACTTATTTATTCCAAATGTGGCGAATTTTGCAAAACTTGATACTACATACAACGCTTAGGATTGAAGACGAGTGAGTAAAACGTTGCAAAATCATCAGCGATAACTTTCGCAGTGATTCAATCCACTAGGGGGTTGTACAGAGAATACGCCTGGTTTGATTCTTGATCGCTCATTGACAATCTTCTATAGAAGCTTAGGATACTTTTTCATTCTCTTAAGCAAGTTCCATTGGAACTGCGTGTGATTTTCTCTTACAAGAGTCGTGACGTGATTCCGTATCTTACTGAATCGCTTCCAAGTTGCTTCCGTATCAAAATTCTTATGAGTTACCAAAGATTCTCGCTTAACAGCTAACCATTTCTTAGTTCTACTCCGAATAACAAACTGGTTGTTGTAGCTGCATTTGTGTGGTACAAACGTCGAGTTTTCGTAAATCTTCGAATTGAGATAATTTAGAAACGAATTGTAATATGAGCCAGAATCCATTGAATCAAACTCGAGTGTGTGCATCCCGGAGACTGATATTTAAGGATTCAAATTGTATTTTCCTTATGACTTTCGTCTGGTCACACAATCGTTCCGCACTACATACATAATCAAACAAAAGCACAACATGATCACTCTTCCCCAGTGGTGCCAGGTATTGTATACCCTCTACTGCGGTTGCTTCATTCGTTAAGATAAGGTCAAGGGTTGAAGGTTGGTCGAGACCCCGTCTGCGAGTTGGCTGGTCAACGTGGTCGTGCAGTGACGCAATTTCGATAACCTCCTTGAATTTGTGTTCAAACGAATGCAGGGTATGTTCACTTTTTGAAAACAAGTGCGGAAGGTTAAAATCGCCCATGATCAACAATTGAGTAATCATTAAATGAGCTTTCGGATGATGGCGAGCGGTAAATGATGCCGATCATACATTCATCTTCATTGACTTGGTATACTGAACACCACATCGTATCAGGAAGGCTGAGGTCAGGATGATCGATGACGTTACACTGTGCTAAACGTTCATGAAAATAGACTGCAACTCCGCCACCGGATCTTAGGCGATCGCGATGGAGCAGTGACATGCTCAGAATCAGCCATGTAGGGCTGGAACGAGGTCTCTGTGACTGCAACAGCCAAAATGGCGCCGACAATCAATACGGGAACTTAAAACGTAAAGGGATAAGGTATGTCCGCGTGTCACTTTCCCATCACACACATCAAGCAAGTGTTTTACTGGATGTCCGTCGGTAGACACAATTCTATAGGTCAGAATAATATCGCGTCGTATCCTCCTTTGAGTAAAGTCACATGGACCCAGACGTCGCAATCTTTCGGTATACGGAACATTGCGAAGACCCATCACTAACTTCGTTGCTCTATGATAGATTGTATCAAAGAGAGCAATATATTTCCGCAGCCAAGGAGTCCAGATCTCTACCGCTTACTCCATCGTATGGCGAAGATAGACATTCATTATCCTTGGTAACGTAATCAGAGAGAATCTTCCAAATATTCTTTGAAAGATACCTAACAATCTGTTGGCCCGTCGATATACATTCTGTCAGTGCACTTTGCTCTTCAGGTTTCCGCTAATCCACACTCCAAGATCTTTTTATAACGAGCTTCATGCTAGGTTTTCAGTTCCCAATCGATATGTCCAAGGAACATTCTTACCAAAATGGAGCATCTTACATTTCTGTATGTTGAATGACATGTCATTCATGGCAGCCCAATTTGACACGCTGTCTAAATCCATTTGCAGTTTCTCACAATCCTCTGCAGATCTTATTGGCGTCCAAATTTTCATATCATCCGCGAACAGGTCCATTTTGGACGATATGATGGGGGGCAACCAAATCCAGTTTTTGATTGTTATATTATTCGTAGTTCCCATATTATTCTGTGGTTTTTTGTAAAGCTATAAGCTTTTGGGCCATTAAAATTGAATTGAATTGAATTGAGTCGGACCAATTTTGAGTAACATGTTGACTGTCAGTAACAAGATTGCAATCAAACGGTGACTGCGCTTGTTCTCTGGGTCTTAGTGAGATGACACGCTTGGGCTCACTTAGTCTCACGTCTGGTGGAAGTTTTGCGTGGTACGAGTTCTATTTGGTATTGATAGCGATAGCCATGTCTGTCGTTAGAAAAGTGATCTTCACAGGACTGGGTCCATTGCCTTTGTAGTTGGAGGATCTAGGTATTCTAAAATTGTCTAAAACAATTGGATCACGAGATCCAATGTCATCGGCAATGTATAACCATTGCTTCAAATCATGGTGCTTTGATTCCGAAGCTGATAATGCATCAACATTTTCGGGGACACCGATGGATATTAAACTACGTGAAGTAGAGTGGTCTCGACAAGTGGATAGACCTATTCTTTACCATCAGGGTACAACTTCTGCTAGCTTCTGCAAAAGCTAGCGCATTATGGAATAAGGGGAAACCTACTATCGTGGTTAACAGATTGTCTGACCGACCGGCATGTGCGAGTTCACATTGACGGTGTGCTATCGAAAAGTATCGATGCCACGAGCGGGGTACCTCAAGGTTCAGTACTGGGGCCTATCCTTTTCCTGTTTTACATCAATGATATTAATGAAATAGTGCGGTGTAAGCTACTTCTTTTTGCTGACGACATTAAAATATGGAAGCAAATCTAATCTACTGAAGATTGTTTGATGCTATAACAGGACTTGGATGCTCTGTATCACTGGTCCCTATTAATATCAAATGCCGTTCAACTTACGTAAATGTAATATGTTACAGCTTGGCCGTAATTACGACCACACATATCATCTAGGCCACGAAAACCTAACTTGGACCACCGCTGAAAAGGATCTCGGGATTTGGATCACTAATAACCTGAAACCGAATATGCATTGTCGAAAAGTGTTTAATCGGGTATGTGGTATATTAGGAATCCTGAGGAGAATTTTCGGGCGGTTCACGCCCAAAACACTTCCCCGCATTATAAATACTTACATTCATCCAACGATGGAGTATTTGATCCCAGCCTGGGCACCGTGGCTGCGCAAAGACATCGACCTCTTGGATAGAATTTACCACCGAGCTACAAAGCTAGTTGATGGATGCAGCACGTCCCATATCAAGAGCGAATGGCCATACTAGGTTTGCCTGATTTTACACAGAGGCGAATGAGGAGCGACGTTATTCTAGCTTACAAAATACTGCGAATCGAAAACCACCCGCTCCGAGATCTAATAAAAATAATCTCCCCTCGGAATACACGTAGTCACTCAAGTTGCCTCGCAATACCGCACTCAAGACTTGACTGTCGGCGCCATTTCTTCTCTGTGCGTATCTGCTTTCTATGGAATGCACTACCGCAAGACGTTGTGAATGCAACAACATTTGATGTTTTTAAAGCAAAACTAGATGCATATATCAAACAACACCTCATGATCGGCCCTGTGTATTGAATCAACACAAACCCAGACAGACATGCAACAATGTGTTCTTGATTACATTTTCTTTTTTGTAATAGTTGTCATCCAATGGTACATGTAAAGCAATTGCTTTCCACAGGTATTAACATGATCATGTACAGCGTAAGAGAGAGCTGAGGACCAACCACGGAAACATCTTTTAGCATACAAAATCCGATGCCATGTTCTTCAGATGGACCCGGCAACATTTCCACAAGGAACAACTACGGCGGGTTGAACCTGGGCATCAGGTGCATTCCTAACGCATCCTTGTACCCCACAGTCAAACCTGGTATCTGATGCTAAATGCTTTGAGAAAAATGAGTTCATTAAAACGGGATCTAGTAATGGTGTTACATTAAACGACGATAGCGAATCATCACCCTATTACGATAGTGCCGTCTGTGGTTGCTTCGTCATGTCTATAGAATGGAAAATGGTCGTATTCCCAAAGATCTACTCTACGGTGAGTTGCAATTAGGAAGTCGACCATTGGGCAGACCGCACTTGCGGTACAAAGACGTTTGCAAAAGAGATATGAAAGCTCTTGGCATTGACAAGGCGAGTTGGGAAAAACTTCCTGTTGACCGCTCACATTGGAGGCATTGTGTAAAGCGTCGTCTGCAAGCTGGGAAGGAGCAGATACAGCTCTTGGCTGCTGAACGCAGATCACGCCGCTAGCGTGCAACTGACGCCCTACAACCGAGTTCTGATTATCGTTGCAAGGGCTGCGGGAAAGATTGTTCCTCCCTAATCGGACTGTTTAATCATTCGAAAAGCTGTAGAACATGAGAAATTCATGCGATTGTGATGTACATCCATGGTCGACCTCGACCGAAGGAGGACAACAAGTACAACAACATATCAGATGATTTTTGTTGGAACGTCGAGGATAAATCCTCATTTACAACTGGAAAATTAGATTCATCTGGGGACTAAGTTAAGTTCCATGATCCGTGCAATCTAGCACTAGTGAGTGTTTGAAATATTTCAGGAATACGCAGATGAGCGCGTGGATATTGATTTTAGGCCGTAGTCAGAATTTATGTATGAGTAGAATATGACGGATGCACACGACCGGTTTCCTGGTTGTTGCCACGCATCAAGTATGCGTGTCCGTGATCAGACTTTCAAATGATCATCTGACATGTTACTTGTAGAAAAGTCAAGATCAGAGCGACAGATGTGTATTCACTACACGTCAACAAACCTATATAAATCATCATGGGAATTACAATACAGAGATAGATACACTGACAGCTACTGCCTTCTGATTGGACAATGAGTATTCGTGCTGACAGCCACTCCACATCCTTCCGTTTTTCAAATGAACTTACGTACTGTGCGGTTGCGCAAATTTATTTCGTTTGGAGGCTCTGGATCTCTTTCATGTTTGATTGGCTCATCGGCATCTTGGACACGACAATTGAATTTATATCGATCAAATGTATCGTTCACTTGACCGAGGCAATATTCTTTGAGCTTCGCGAAGATTGTTCCCAAGACAACTGCATCTTCGTTCTCATCAAAGGTGAAACACTGTATGAACTTCGTCGCCTGTTCGCCAAGCACATTCATCAGCGTCACCATTTGATACGGTTTGTCGGTATTCGTCAGATTCGCCAATGTCCGAAAGTCGCTAAACTCTTGCTTCCACAGTTTCCATCTCTCGTTCATTTGACCGAGGCAATGTTCTTCGAGCTTCGCGAAGATTGTTTCCCAGTCGTCGGTGTCTTCGTTCTCATCAAAGGTGAAACACTGTATGAACTTCGTCGCCTGTTCACCAAGCGCATTCCTCAGCGTCACCATTTGATACGCTTTATCGGTATTCGTCAGATTCGCCAACG
>JACCGJ010001726.1:0-28370 GCA_013407085.1 Atriophallophorus winterbourni
CCAGCTCACTGCCGGTGGCCAATCAATTTATCACGATGTTAGCCGCACAGCACAAAAATGCTGCACGATTGCACATCCGTGGATAGCTGATTAACTGAGATAGAACCACGAAAAAGTAAAATATTAAATAGCTACGGATTCTGTAGAAGAGTATGTATGAAAGAAAGAGTAAGCACAAACAAACTCGGATGGAGGTGCCTAGACCTCAAATGAAACATGCATTCAAGCAAGTGCTGTGAACCAGTAGATCGACATCAGCACGACAGCGTCCTTGCGGCTTTAGAGGATTTTAATTTTCTCACATAACATTTAAGCATTAGGTACACACTACAGGCGTAATGCTGTCTGTGATAATGATGATTTTCCATTCTGTACGCATGACCCAAAAAGCGGAGATGGCAAGCTGCCCCGTCTATGAATGCACAAGCCAAGATTCAGCCAGCGTGGTGCAAAGCTTTAGACGGAGCGTGAGCTATAATACTGTCAAGCTGCTCAAGTCTTAACAGACATGAGAGAAGGGAATGGGTGTGAGAACCCACCGTATTTCCACTTGCAGTACACAGAACGTGGTAACTCAATTTCGCAGTGTTTCCAGCGCAGTGCAAAAACAAAAAAGGGGATCACAGATCCGTGTCGAACATGCATCAAGTCGTGGTATGATGGGGTTTTTTCTGTTTGCATTATCAGTCGGTCTAGGCCTGGGACCAAACCTGGACAGTATCGTAAACCCAGCGTGCCGTCTCTGCGGTGTGGCACTTAGACTGGATCAGGCTGTGCTTTCGTACCATTCATACCATGATGGGGTTGGCATACGTTCGAAAATTCTTAAGGCGACCGTGATCGTTTTATAAAGTTGGTTGTGTCGTGTTGTTTTGACATTCCTTTTATTGTGTACACACGCTTATTTTATCGTATTACACATCTAACCTTTTTCCTTTTGTTATAGCTCATACTCGTGTTCTCTAGTTGATTAAAGCCTTACAATCAGGCGTTGTCTTCTAACCGTGTGGCTGCTCATTTATTCTGTTTTACAACAATTTAATCAACTAGAAAATGGACCGTCTTCTTCGCCCTGAACGATTCGATATTGATCCGAATTCCTGCGATGCTACTGAATCTTGGGAACACTGGTTTTTAACGTTCACAAACTTCCTCGACATAATTCAATCATTGAACCCTGATAAATTGAAAACTCTTATCCACTTCCTGTCTCCCTCCGTCTACAAACTCATTTCTGGATACACCGACTATGAAACCGCCATATCTGCTTTGCACTCATTATACGTTCAACCTAAGAATGAAATATTTTCACGCCATTTACTTGCTACTTGTAAACAATCCCACGCTGAAAATCTCGACCAGTTCATGCAGAAGCTCCGTAATTTGGCAAAGGATTGTAATTTTAAAGCTGTTAGCGCGGAGCAGAATCAAGAAGACGCTATTCGTGACGCTTTCATAAGCGGACTAATTTCCAGCTCTATTCGTCAAAGATTATTAGAACATAAATCACTTGATGTGAAATCCGCTTTCAATCAGGCGAAAGCACTTGATCTCGCTCAACAACAGGCCCTTTCATTTACCCAATCTGTTCCCAGTTCCTACGGTGCAGCCGTTGTTGAATCAACCCATTCTACCGTTGCTCGAAATCATGATAATCCAGAGGCAACTGTGGCGGCAGCTCGTACGAATTGTTTCTTTTGTGGATACGATCGTCATCCGCGCTATAAGTGTCCTGCGAAAGATGCTCTATGTAAGTCTTGTGGAAAAAAGGACATTTCCACAAAGTATGCCGTTCGAGTGACAAATCGAAACATGCTTCTTTTGCTACTCCTTTTCTTTCTTCTGCCATAACTACAGCTGCAGCCCCAACCAGTCTTGCCAAAGCAGTTACTCAAATAATTGTCAATGGTGTACCTCTACAAGCTTTAGTCGATACCGGAAGCTCTGAAAACTTCGTTTCTGAAACAATCGTGCAACAAAATCGCTGGCCCGTCCTCGAATCTACTAATCAAATCATATTGGCTTCTACTTCCATGCTGAGCCAAACGAAAGGCCATTGCTTTGTGTCCCTCGTACATAAAAATGACGTCTACCAAAACATAAAACTATCTATTCTTCCAAATCTATGCGCCGATGTTTTGCTAGGACACGACTTTCTTCAACGCCATCGATCAGTCGAAATACCGTTTGAAGGAATGAAACCACCATTCTCTCTCTGTAGTTTGTCGGTCGCCCTGCTACCGCCAACATCACTTTTCACTCACTTACAACGAGATTGTCGTCCTATATCTACAAAGTCAAGAAGACATAGTCACGATGATGAACTCTTTATTCGTTCAGAAATCACGAAACTACTCAATGATGATATAATCGAACCCTCCCAATCACCTTGGCGAGCACAGGTTCTGGTGACAACGAATGAAAAACACAAAAAGCGCATGGTTGTTGACTACAGCCAGACAATCAATCGGTATACTTTATTAGATGCGTACCCTTTGCCGAGAATCGACGACTTGATTGAAAAAAATTTCACAATTCGCGGTCTTCAGTGCACTTGATTTACAAAGTGCATATCACCAGGTTCCAATAAAGCAAAATGACCGACTCTATACGGCGTTTGAGGCTTGTGGCAATTTGTATCAATTCCGGCGTATCCCTTTCGGGGTAACCAACGGGGTTGCCTGTTTTCAACGTGCCATGGATGAATTAATTCGTGACGAATCTCTTCAAGGAACGTTCGTTTACGTTGATAACATTACTATATGTGGGCGAGACGAAAAGGAGCACGAAGTCAACCTCAACAAATTTCTACAAGTCGTTGAAAAATACGGTCTGACTCTAAATCGCACCAAATGTATTTTCTCGGTCAGGCAAATCAAGTTGTTGGGCTATGAAGTATCTGCTGGTAATGTGAAACCAGACCCTGAACGCTTTGATGCCTTACTCAAGCTGCCTCCACCCTGTGATGCCAAAGCACAACAGAGAATAATCGGAATGCTCTCTTATTATTCTCAATGGTTCTCCCAGTTCTCCGATAAAATCCATCCTCTGGTTCACAATAAAATCTTCCCACTGTCCGGGAAAGCTTTGAACGCTTACACATCCCTGAAATCTGAATTAGTGCAGGCATCCCTTTTCTCAGTTGATCGTGACGTACCTCTCGTTGTCGAAACAGATGCATCCGATGTAGCAATAGCAGCTACTCTCAACCAAAATGGACGCCCGGTTGCTTTCTTCTCCCGCACCCTCTCTCCAAGTGAGCGTAATCATCCCGCGATCGAGAAGGAAGCTTGCGCGATCGTTGAAGCAATTCGAAAATGGAGACATTATCTCATTGGGTCTCATTTTAAACTAATCACTGATCAACGCTCCGTTTCGTTTATGTTTGATACGAAAATCGCCAGTAAAATCAAGAACGACAAAATCCAACGTTGGCGTATAGAACTCTCTCAGTTTTCCTATGACGTGGTGTATCGACCGGGTCCTGATAATACCGTAGCTGATGCCTTGTCCCGTGGATTTTGTGCTAGTGTACATTCGCTTCCTGAACTAAAGTCCATTCATGACTCACTATGCCACCCGGGTATCACACGTTTATTTCATTTCATCCGATCTAAAAATCTTCCGTTCTCTCTTGATGACGTCAAATCTGTTATTCGACAGTGCCTTGTATGTTCCCAGTTGAAGCCCAAATTTTTCGGTCCTTACAATGAGCCACTCATTAAAGCAACACATCCTTTTGAACGTCTCAGTATCGATTTTAAAGGGCCCATTCCTTCATCTACTCGGAATCGATATTTACTTACAGTAATTGACGAATTTTCTCGATTCCCCTTTGCTTTCCCATGTCCTGACATGACCAGCTCTACTGTGATTTCCCGACTCACCGAACTTTTTTCCATTTTTGGTATGCCCGGATACGTACACTCAGATCAAGGCTCATCCTTCATGTCCAGTGACATTAAATCTTTTCTTCATTCTCGAGGAGTTGCTACGAGTAGGACCACCAGTTATAACCCGCAAGGTAATGGGCAGGTGGAACGACTGAACGGTACCTTATGGAAAACTGTTTCATTATGCTTGCGAGATAGGGGTTTGACGACAGAGCAGTGGGAACTTGTTCTTCCCGAAGCATTACACGCCATGCGGTCTCTCTTATGCACTGCTACAAATGAGACGCCTCACGAGCGCATGTTCAAGCATAATCGCAAGTCTCCCGTCGGTACGAGTCTTCCTAATTGGTTGTTGATGCCAGGACCAGTCCTTTATCGCAGAAATGTTCGTTCCTCCAAGTATGACCCCCTGGTGGAAGAGGTGGAGCTTCTGGAGAGTAATCCTCAGTATGCCCATATCCGCTTGCCAGATGGTCGCGAGGAGACTGTGTCTCTCCGTCAACTGGCTCCAATGAATCAGTCGCCAAACCCATTGAACACTGACCCACCTGACCCAACAAAAACGCCTCCAGATACCCTTTGTACACCTGACATACAGTCTACCACTTCAGACATTTCTGGACCAACCACTACACTTCAACCAAATGTAGAACACCTTGTTTCACAACAACAAAGGGTTAGACCCTACAATCTTCGATCCCGTGAGGTCTAAAACTGTAACCGTTATATCACTCGGTCTTCCCGGTCGGGGTGAATGTCGTGTTGTTTTGACATTCCTTTTATTGTGTACACACGCTTATTTTATCGTATTACACATCTAACCTTTTTCCTTTTGTTATAGCTCATACTCGTGTTCTCTAGTTGATTAAAGCCTTACAATCAGGCGTTGTCTTCTAACCGTGTGGCTGCTCATTCATTCTGTTTACAACAGTTTGTGATTGCGCTTGAGAAATCGCTATAACCCTGATTTCCCACTCGCTACAAATGGACACAAAAGGGAATGAGTAAAATCGCTGCACAGCTAGAACCCTGGACCGCATCCCATCATGTTAACAAAACCGGAGGATAGAAGAGACATTATACGCAACGTCGGTCTGACAAAGAACTTACCCAGCAAGCTGAAATTCGCTCCCGAGAACACAGCTGAATTGCGACGTGCGACCACCCAACGCCTGGAACAACGAGCTGAGAACCACGCGATGAAACGCTCCCCGCGGTTCGAGCAATTCCCATGGAACGGAATCGCGAATATGCGCAGCGACGTTATTTACCAGCAAAATAATCTGAAGGGGAATATTTCAAAAATAGATGATGAGATGAGGAGTTATTCACGTAGCGTACAGATATCATGGGATCATCAAAAGTGAAATAGATAGAAAGAGACCGCGGTGAGACACAAATTCGATAGGAATAGAGGAAAACTCATTGTGATTTACGCCTATTTGCATCACGCATACACCCACTACCAGGTTTTGTTGTTGTATGGTATGGTATGAAAGCACAAGCCCGATCCAGGCAAAGTACCGCACAGTCAGAGACTGCACTTGGGCTAAGATACTGTCAGGTTGCCCAGGCCTAGACAGATATGAGGGGGAAATAGAAATGGTAGTAAGACTCCAGCGTGTTTCAGCATGCAGCTCATTACCGTTGGCCAATCAATTGTTGTACTCTTCAGATAAAGACAGTATGAGATCCGCATACCTTGAAACAGTGGAGAAAGGCTAAACAAGGTTTGAACTTGTAATTCACTAAACGGCACCATATCTGCACATCGTGTTACACTGATTCACCACTGGCAGTGTGCGACTCTCTCCTCCTGGAAGATGAGTCGGCTTCAATGCAGATTCTTGGGAATTTGGGTGCAAAGCGGCGTCCCCGGCACCACTCGGCGTTTGTTCGAGTCAGCTTCTCTAGACTTTGCACAACCAAGTGCGACCTGCAAGGCAGCAGGGAGTTGCCAGAAAGAGGTGGTCTAACAGACTCTGTTCCAGGTTTTACCTCAGGGTTTCTCCCGAAGCCTTTCCCGCGATAGGGTATCCAGCAAGGCAGCGGAGGTTCAAAATCAGGGTTTTCCTTCCCTTAGATGAAATGCCCTGCCAGGCTAACGAGCTACATCTGCCCGAAGCTAACTGGTTTTCAGGCGTCAGTCACTTGCCCTCGCCCCTTCTCCTGTTGGTAGAAGCAGTTCTGCCGGACTCGTGGAGCCACTCGTGCAGGCCAGAAGCTGAACTTGGTGGTCAGAGGCTATTTGAGACGCGCGCCATATGGGAGCATTTTATGAACAGTGGGAGCTTATCCCCACTGCCACCCCCGGCTATGAGCAGTTAGCTGCAGGCGAATAAACGCTGGGGTTTTATTGCTATTTTCCTTTCCCATATCAATTTAAGCCTAGGCAGCCTGACTGTGTCTTCGCCCACATGCAGTTTTTCACCTTGCGGCACACTGTGTGTTTAGATGAAAAGGACGAAATCATCAGCAACACACTCCTCGTCGACATCATATCCCTGAGCTACAAGTACGTTCAGGGAAAGTAACCAGAATTGGAATAGATATGCTTGGGGCGTAAGTTGCCCTCGGTAGCAAAGACTGGTTGATGGAAACAAGAAATCAGATTCTGTCGAGCTTCGAATGCATCGCAGTGCCATCTTCGAGCGTGAGGAAACGCGCAATGTCGATGAGTGACTCGATCAACAGAAGGAGGGAAAAGAACCAAGCCAGTGGAATAAAGACATAAATGACTCACATGCACGCCATCGTGTTGAGAAAGTCGCGCCAGACTTTGCAAAGGAATCACGTGACCCAAATGAGGAAGTCCCATCGGCGTGACGCTCCACAAAACCCGCACACGGTCGGTTTTTTGAAGAATCGAAGCGACTTGGTCTTCATAATCCTGCAAACAGCGTATCAACGGTATAAAGTGGAGAAGATAGATACGGGTAATGGATGTTGGCGCATAGTGAAACCTGTATATACTAGCCGAAACATGATCATTATGTATGTTGGAAATCACGAGCATGGGACGAGGCAATGTGTTGCACAGTCATTGACTGCTCGTGGGCTAAGACAGTCAGATTTGCTCAGGCTTAGACAAATGTGAGAGTAAAATAGAAATGGCAATGAAACTCTAGCGTGTTTCTGCCAGCAGCTTACTATTGTTAGTTGTACAGTGAAGAATAGTATGAATGCACAAGCCTGATCCAGGCAAAGTGCCGCACAGTCACAGACTGCACGTGGGCTAAGATACTGTCAGGTTGCCCAGGCTTAGACAGATATGAGGAAGAAAAAAGAACGGAAAATGGTAGTGAGACTCCAGCCTGTTTCAGAATGGAGCTCACTACCTCTGGCTAAATTGATTGGACAGAGTGAAGAAGAACTGCGCGACTGCGCAACATTGTGTAATCAGTTTGTTTCACCCTTGATAATACTGGCAATGGTAGTGTTTCGTAAATTCGGTTATCTGTGATGTCAGGGGGCTATCTGAAGCTCGAGTGCGGGATCCAAAGAAAAGGAACGCAGGCATGGATGTTGAAACCAAACTCTACGGCAAGAATAGATGAGTTTCCAGATTTAGGATAATTGATGTCCATGGCTCTATCGCTGGATTTATGTAGCACCTTCGGATACGTAACGCAACTACCCGAAATAGAAGCTGCAATAGGGGCTTAAATATCGAAAAACAAACTTAGCTGGTTGGGTCACGAATTACGAATGTAAAATCATGGCCCCCTGAACCCGGTCTTACTGTCTTCACCTGATGACGGCAAACAGCCAGAAGTGGTGTGTAAGGGATGGGGATGTGAGCACTACAATATAAAGTTCTAGAGGAATTAGTGGACTCTCAAAAGTGACAGCCTACCATGATTGGCAATTAACGAACCATTAACCGAAGAAAAAACACCAAAGCGGAAAGTATTCATTGAATAGCTCACGGGAAATTCTGTTCGGAAGGCTGCCAACAAGGCGGCTTTGTTCCGGACCGGTGGCAGTTGAGATTCTTTGTCAGTCAGCTGCTTTGGAACCGCGGACGATACATTCGCCGTCAGTTCGGACATGTCGAACGAGCCATTCGTGTTTGCTGAAACGCAAGGACAGATGATTGAAAGCGCGTTGAACTCAAAGACAGAACCCCGTGAAAACAAGTTAGCTGTGTGCGGATCACCGTTAGAACACGGGTGAGATCAAGCAAAATGATTAATCGTAATGGTATCAAAGCAGAAGCTTGATCCAAACAAAGTGCCGCACAGTCAGAGACTGCACGTGGGCAAAGATACTGTCAGATTGCCTAAAGGTTGTCATAGCCGGGGTGGCAGTGGGGATAAGCTCCCATTGTCTATAAAATGCTCCCATATGGCGAGCGTCTCAAATAGCCTCTGGCAACCAAGTCCAGTTTCTGGCCTGCATGAGTGGCTCCCTGAGCCCGGCGGAACTGCTTCTACTAACAGAAGAAGGGGAGAAAGCGTTTGACTGGCACCTGAAAACCACTTTGCTTCGTGCAGATGAAGTTCGTTAACCTGGAAACGCATTTCATCTAAGGGAGGGAAAACCCTAATTTTAAACCTCTCCTGCCTTGCGGGATACCCGATCGCGGGAAAGGCTTTGGGAGGAAACCCTGAGAAAAAACCTGGAGCAGTCTCAAAGACGGTTAGTTTGTGCATAGCACATCTTTCTGGCGACTCCCTGCTGCCTTGCAGGTCGCACTTGGTTGTGCAAAGGCTAGAGAAGCTGACTCGAACATACGCCGAGTGGTGCTGGGGACGCCGCTTTGTACAGTCTCTGACTGTGCGGCACTTTGCCTGGATCAGGCTTGTGCTTTCATACCAAAATTCCCAAGACCCTTCATTGAAGCCGACTCATCTTTCAGGAGGAGATAGTCACACAAAGTAAAGTTAAGGTTGTCCAGGCCTAGACAGATATGACGGGGGTTGCACACGCCTAAACAGATATCAGTAAAGGCTTATGGTAGTGGCACTTCAGCGTGTTCCCTCGTGTAACCCGTTGCTCTCCTGTCAAACGATAAAACAAATATCGCCAAAGTCCAGGATTATGTACCTCATCTAGGTATGGTGTAGCTTACTCTACAAAATGCTTTGTAGATATCCAAATCTTTTGTTAGTTCGGGACATTTTGTGAGTGAAACGCTGCTGGAGAGGTGGTTCTTCCCGAATAGGGATCATGAAACCATTATGCGATTGTTTATGTAGATAACACGGGAGACCAACAAGTCAAATAGCCGGGAATCGGTAGTTGCCATCGTCGAAAAGGAATTCCAAGTAACATGATGTATCGACTACTTGAGGGCTGTGAGGTTGAAGGAAGGTATCGTCGAAACAACCAAGGGTATGCAGTCGCAAAAGTCTCGTTTATTCAATGAATAATCCAGTTCACTAACGGTTGTAGTTCTCCGTTACCAAGGCAGGGCACATGCTCGCATTGACGCAGCAACGCCAGACAAAATATGACCAGAACAAAGAACAAGGCGAGAAGGGGGAAAACTGCGCGCAACGGTGGACAAAGGGTTCACACATTGGAGACTTAAGGTCAATGCACAATTGTGATTGCATTCAGGCGCTTCGTGACAGAAAATGCGCCTTAGTCGGTGAAGTCAGTAACCATGGCATTATAAAATCCTGGGATAAGGGTGAATGGTGCGAGTTACATAGCAACAGAATCCATTTACGTAGAATGAAACGCATAATCAAGTTTTGTGAACGAGACATAAGAACGACAGTTTCCTTGTGACTTTCAATGCCACGTATCACAATAGGCTTTTCTGGACACTTCACTTGACGACATACAAGATTACCAAAACAATTGCCGAAGATGGCTAGAGCAAGACTGTCCCTTCGAAGTACGACGGCGAGATCGAAAATCGATGACTTTCCAGGCTTCCAGTATGACGGATTACCCAGACAAGGCATAAAAGAAAAGTTGATCGCCGTAATTGATCTGTAATTTACGTCTATTTTGGTTATTTGAGCACGTTTAACGGAAAAATTAATTTCTTTCCAATGGAATCTCTTGAAAAACTCTCTCTCACATGATAGCGATTGCACAACAGGGGCGTTAGACAACGTGCAAACTCACGTTGGGAAGACGAAAAAGGCCAGTAATTTGAGAAAGATTGGAGGATGGCTCTCACCACGCGGTTATTCCACAGCAGACTGAACCAGCCTTGTGACGCAGAAGTGGAAGCTGCGCGGGGTAATAAGAAACCATGATTCAACAAAGATTCATGAACTTTCCCTTTACGACAATGTGAGCTAAGTGTATACATTTCGCTGGTTCGTATTGCGAATGGGAAATCATCGTTTTCCTAACGCCCTTTTGTTCGCCACTCCTAACTCTGAATGCGGTCGTTGTAAGGATTGCCAGACTGAAAGTTGGCTCAAGCAGATGAAGGCTTTAACTGTTAAACTAGCTGTGGTTGTTACGACCCGTCTTCCAGGTTGGGTTACAGGCGATCAGAATTCACAGTGGCTTCTTATCCTTATGTATGTATGTATGAAAGCACAAGCCTGATCCAGGCAAAGTGCTGCACAGACTGTACGTGGGCTAAGATACTGTCAGGTTGCCCAGGCCTAGACACATACCCTTATGTCATGATTATTACTTGCTTGGGGATACATACAGTTACTTAACTTTTCGCATTCGCATTTCAGCACATGAACTCTCGTTCTAAATAAGCAAAGCGTTACTTATTCTACACAAACGTGAATTCGATTCGGATCATATTCTACAACGTTACAATTTACGTATCTAGAATACGATGGATGCAACATTACGACCAAGATTCTTCGACGCTGATCCCAACTCAGCAGATGCACCAAAACGCTTGAATCATTGGTTCCGTACATTCAATACTTATCTGAACGATGTGGAACCT
This sequence comes from Atriophallophorus winterbourni, assembly GCA_013407085.1. NCBI lineage: Eukaryota > Metazoa > Platyhelminthes > Trematoda > Plagiorchiida > Microphallidae > Atriophallophorus > Atriophallophorus winterbourni. The sequence continues at coordinate 10,777 of JACCGJ010001726.1, forward strand.
TCCAAATCTGACAAACTCGAAACGCTCATTCATCTCCTAGATCCTCTGGTGTATTGTGAACTGTGCCGATTACAATTCAAGCAAGAATCTGATCAAAACGTTGATCAGATTGTGCCAAAACTAAAGTTTTTGGCCAATTCAAAGCTGTCACTGCAGTAGAATATTATAACGAATGTATCCGAGATGCTGTGATAAACGGAATTCAGTCCTTTTCCATTCGCGAAAATCTGTCCGTGCAGTCGGAACTCAATCAAGATGGAGCACACAGACTTGCGAGATCTCTTGAATTAGCTCACAAACAGTCTCAGTCATATACAGGTAATCAGTCCCTCTCATGTTCAGCGATCCCATCCACACAACAGAAACCGACCGAGTCCTCACCACAGTCTAATCTGTTTGGCGATCATACCACTGCTTTATCAACATCCATACAATCTCGTTATTTCTGTGGTTATAGACGACATTCTCGTTCCAAATGCCCTGCACGAGAGGCAGCATGCAATCGTTGTGGCAAAAAGGTCATTTTTGTTATATACTACACGTAATAATTACCCAAATGTTTAACACTGAAAAACCTTTATGATATTAGTCACTATTGACTAACTAAACCCAACACTTAGCTTAGCAAGAACAAAGGCAGGCCGTTTAGACAAAGAGCTTTACCGTCTCTGACTAAAAAACCATTAGAATGCCGCTCGTCTGTATTTATATTCTGAATCAAGCAAAACACATTATGGCCGACAAATGGACCAATCAAAATCGAGAATCATAAATGTTATAATGAGTTTTTGAGGAAAATAATATTTCAGCGCGCATGGCGCTCAAAAACAAGACTCAATCCCCATACAAACTGCGCGTTAATGCCAGTTTTATCATCTATGTCCGTTGCCACTGCTTGACTATCCCGCACTATCACAACTGTTGAAATTAGCGGAATCTCCTTCCGTGCTCTTGTCTATACTGGAAGTTGTTGAAGTTTTATCAGCTTTAACATAGTATATTCATACAATTGGAAAGTTTACCCAAGTTCTTCAGCGGTCAAAATGGCGTCTATGACACTCTCTTGTCAAATGATGGGTTATTTCTCTGTATCCATTCAATACGGATGTGCCCAATATGAAAATTTCAAACTATTCTCAAATACGTATGCTTACATAAACAACTTCACGTTTTGTGGTAACACTCAGAAGGAGCATGATGCTCATCTCGATTCGTTCATGAAAGCAACATATTCGTATGGAATAACACTGATAGTAAGACTGTCACCGCCGCCAAGGAGATCTGTCTCTTGGGTTGCAATTTTTTCAAGACTGTGATTAGACCCGACCCAGAACGTATGAAACCTGTCGTAAGCTACCATCCTCACGTAACGCTAAAGAATTGCAAGGCGTAATTGGTATGATAACTTACTACTCTCATTGGATACCTACATTTTTGGACAAAATAAATAAACTGGTTAAAAAACATTCCCCTCTACCTGACAACGTCAAGGCAAACTTTGAAAATCTGAAAAGCGAACTTGGACGTGCCATGCTTATTACGATAAACTATAACGAAACATTAGTCGTCGAAACAGATGCTTCCGATGTCGCTGTTGCCAGAACCATAAACCCGATGCCTTTTCCCCGAAAACACTCAATCCTAGCGGAAAACAATCACTCGGCTGTAGAGAAGGAGACATACACCATTGTTGAATGCATCAGGAAATGAAGGCACTAACTACTTAAACTGGTCACTGACCAGCGCTCAATTACATTTATGTATGGTAGCGGCCAAAAGTGCAAAATCAAAAACGATTAGATACAGCGCTAGAAAAACGAGCTTTCCGAATACAAGTATGATGTTGTGTATCGACCGGGTAAAGAAAACCATGTTGCAGACGCTTTTCACGTAACGTCTGTGAAGTCCATTTCGAACCCTGAACAACCGAAGCAGCTGCACAACTCACTCTGCCATCCATGAGTCACCCGAATGACTCATTTCGTCCGGTGCAAAAATCTACCTTATTCTGTGGACGATGTCAAATGAGTCATCGCTAATTGTAGTGTGTGCCGAACAAAAGATGTTCAAGTCTTCCGGTACCATTATTAAAGCAACACAGCCTTTTGAGAGTTGAAGTATAGATTTCAAAGGTCCTTTACCTTTGGGTACTCCAAATCGTTATGTTCTAACATTAATAAACGAATTCTCTAGATTCCCTTTAAACTTTCCATGTGTGGATATGTCATTATCTACTGTGATTGGCTCTCACACAACTTTTCACTTTGTTCGGGATGCCTGCCTATGTCCACCCTGACAGGGGTTCATCCTTCTTGTCTTCCGAATTTGAAAAATTTCTTACTGAAAAAGAAATCGCAATGAGCAACACAGCTTATAAGGAAACGGTCAGATCGAACGTCTCAATGACACACATTGGGAAACAAGCAGTCTTGCTTTGAAAACTCATAATTTACCGACAACTCGTTGGGAGACTGTTGTGCCAGATGTTCACACACCTCATGAACGCATGTTTCAGTATGCTCAACGTTCTTGTTCTGGGACCTCACAGCCTTCTTGGCTAACTACGCCAGGTTAGGTCCTCCTGCAGCGATGCGATCGGTTATCTAAGTATCAACCGTTGGTGGAAGAAGTGGAACTCTTGAGTTGTATCCCTCATTACGCTCGTATTGCTCATCAAGATGGCGGAACGGAATCATTTGACAGGATGTGTAAAAGGACACGCTGGGGTTAATGGTACGAGAAGAGGATGATCGAATACATCGTGCCATTGATTCTCTTTTCCTGCCCAGTTTTGGTCTGGGCAACCTGACAGTATCTTGGCCCATGTGTAGTCTATGGTTTCGCAGTACTATGCCTGCATCCGGCTTGTGATTCCATACATCCATACCAGGTAAGATATTCGTCAGCGGAACCGCTAAGACTGTTGTTTTTATGCATCACCTGTGAGCTTCTGAGACAAATTCTTTGTTCAAAGATGCAAAACTCTATCGCGAATCTGGAAACATGAGCCTAAATCTCGTTGCATAAGCGTGCTCTACCACTCAAATCTTCTTAGATAAGATTTTGTGGAGTTTGGACTGTGTCTACACGATGGCAGGCCACAATGCAACAATGTACCAATGACGTTAATGTCGCGACGACCAGCACAGCATGTTTTGTTTGTTTATGTTTAGTGCGACTATCTCCTCCTGGAGGATGAGTCGGCTTCATTGACATCACGGATTGCAGCCGCCCACGCTCGGCGGTTAGAAGCGAGATCCGCGCAGATTGTAAGCCAGGTCCGGTCCCACGTGCGCCATCCGTAAACCGATCGTAGACCAAGCAGCTCAACATCCGATCTCACGGTGGCGAGCCAAGTCTTCATTTGTCCTCCGCTACGACAACGCCATTCTGCACAGGGTGTCGGGGATAGTGTCATCCTGGTTAGTTCAGCGTCCGAGCGTCCCAGGATGTGGCCAAACCATTTCAGTCGGTGTTGCCGCAATATCGAAATCAGGCGAGGGATATCAAAACAACGGTGGCGAACCTCGTCATTCGTTACCCGCTCATCCCATCGAACGTTGAGGATGCGTCGGAGACACCAGTGGTCGAAAACCTCTAGTTTCCGAATATCCTCCACCCGCACAGGCCACATCTCGCTTCCATAAGTGAGAACTGGGCGAATCGCCGCTCTGTAAACGCGCAGCTTTGTGCGTCGGCTGGTTTCTCTACGGCTAAATAGAACCCAACGTAGTCGCGGAAACGCCGTGCGCGCAGCTTGTACACGGGTCGGTATCTCATCCCTGACTTGGCCTGACAGTATCACGCACGAACCAAGGTAACGAAAAGTGTTCACCATCTCCAAGTTCTCGCCACTAATCTTGAGAGACAGATGAGGTCCAGTGGCGGTGGTAAAATATTTAGTTGTGGAAGTATATCGTTGACAGTCGGGGCCAGTCACCGAAGAGCAGTTTAAACGCATATTGGACGGTGAACTTCCCGCTATCCTGCGCGATTCGCCTACTCTCTCAGCTCAGTAACTCCTCGTGGGGAATCTACGTTGAGATAGCAGAGACCCGGGAGGTGAAGCGGTTTCACGGACTGTAGTCCTCCTGCCGTCTATTCAGAAGAAGAAGAAGAAGAAGAAGAAGAAGACAAAACAAGCGGCTCGACATCAACGATAATATAAAAATAGGATAACCAACGTGACTATTTTCATTCAGAATAGGCACGAAGAAAGACTTTGACATTCTTTTCTTTGTGTTGTGCGATAATATTGGCGCAATCTACAAAAGATCAGTATCAGTATCAATTTCCAGGGAAATGCTTATAAGAAGCACCCACCATTGCCGTATTTGCTTTGTTTTTGTTATCCATGTCGTAAGCGATCGGTGATAACGAACTTTGATACACAGGTTTTTATATATGCAACTAGAAAAAACGGAACAGTTAAGAGGCATTTGTAATTTCATTTTCTTTCTAAACGTATTTCAAATTCCATCGTTGCTTGTTTTAATTAAATCGAATATACAGTAGGTAAGTAAACAATTCTCAATGCCTGAAAATAATGAAGTTCCATTTACCTTTTGTCAGGTTAGACGAATGGCAAGCATGCGAAGAAATGGGGAGCAAAAATGGAAGATAATCACGACACGCTACTAACAATTTTGATTATATCTTCGTTGCATCTGCACGGATTTATACCATTTAAAGAATTCCGAAAATCACTCGACGATATCTATCGGATTTCATACTTTTCGATCGTGCAAGTCAACTTACAGCGAAGTTACCAGTTTGACGGGAAAAGAACATTTTGTTCACGCGCACAAAGTTTTTCCCAGCACCAGCTATCCTACGGATTTTGCAATCATTCCAAAGACCACATTGAGCTACAAGTTTCGAGACCTTATTCCGTGTTCTATCTTCTGTGGTTCACGAATTATCGCGGATTAATTGTTCAATGCCGAAATCTCGCCAACGAACACAGTTGAATCACTCAACGCACAAAACACCCATTATCGATCAACCGGCAAGCCCTATGCAAACCACAAACATGTGCGAACGTGTAACAAGATCCACTGCCCGGACCACGAAAAATATCGATCCAGCTGTGACCGTGAGAAGTATTCGGGGGAACGCGACACTGAATCGTTGTGACATCTGCATCACGTGTTTAAATCCGGTAAGCGTTGATATTGTTTCAGTTAAATGTGCTTTCTGCGGGTTTCACCAACACGTGTCATGTGATGAGACTTTAACTGATGAGTGTGTGAGGCTAGTGAACGATAATGACTATCCATCTGTTTGTTATTTCTGCCATGCCTGTAGAACTCAAAACGCAGAACATTTAATGGTTGAAAAAACATTAAGCTTAAAAATAACCATAGGATGACAAGGTATGTTGAACATACAAAAATTATATAAAATATCTCAAAAATCAATAGGGACACTCGCATACCGCATGGTTCGTCATAAACTCATGGAGTTTGGAATTCAAATTCGAATGGCCATCGCAATAGTATACATTCATCTATTGGAAAAGCGTCTAATACAATAGAGAGCAGACTGTCGCAACTGGAAGGGGAGCTTGCACGAGTGAAAAATGCTGTAGAGCCATTAATCAAGCCTAAAATATGTAAACTGAACAAACGAATACGCTCAACTTTACCACCACCAAACCAATCTCTGGAAAAGGTTGAATTGTTGCAGCACAGCAAACGTCTTATAGGCGAAACCGTTCACATCGAATGCTCCATTAGCGAAAATTGCCTCGAAAAGAATTTCTCTTGGTGTTATCTGCACCAACGTGCCAGAGTCGATTGAGACGTTATTGTCGGATAGACACCAGAATGATTTGGCTGAATGGTTGAAACTGTGCACTCGCATGAATTTGAAAGCGATCCACCCGGTTTCGTTGATTCGTTTGAGTCGTCCTCCAAAAGCGCTACACCAAGATAACCCGCGGTTACTCAAGGTAGTAGTGCAAAATGAAAAGGATTTAGAAGATGTACTTCTGTCGACATACTTGCTACGAGACGGCATGGAAAATACATCTCGTGTATTTGTTGATGTGCGTTGGTCGGAGCGGGCAAAATCACCACCGGATGGTGACCTAAAGAAAACAAAAGATCGCAATAAGTGCACGCTTATTTTATTATATGTACCAGAAGATGCCACCGGCTCAGATACAAAGTGTAAATCCAACCACAACCTACAACAATGGAGAATTATTAGTATTGCTATCCAAACCACCGATGTAGCGGTTATCGATACGTTCCGAATCCCGACGTCATCGAATTACGAAGGTAATGGTCCACGACCCCTCAAACTGACACTTTTAACCACCACTATGGTGAACACCGTGCTTAACAACTGGAACCAGTATCGATACTGTAAGATGTACATTGAATTTATTTTATTGACAACTAACTGTTTAAATCTGCTGGTATTTTTGTATGTTTCTACCATTTTAGTTTTACCGAAGTACTTGAATTTATTCGTTCTTGAGCTTAGATTTGTTATCTTTATTTGGCCGTTTGCGCGCTATTTGAAGTTGCGATCACTCGTGGTCATTGTTGCTATTGAATATTCTTGTTTTTTGATTCAGTACGAAGCAGAATAATTGAGGTTTGCTATTTTTATTGTGTTAATATTTTGCTCACGTATTGTCTTGTCAATATATTGGTGGGTTTGGACGCGTAACTCAACCGTTGGATAGACACATTCGTGTTTATATCGTAACTGAAATCTTTGACGTTGAACTCGATTTTCCCCGGACCGTTTTGGCGGTTACAGATACACAGCTCCACGAGAGATCAAAATTATCAGTAAACACCTGAAAACCGACACTACCGTGGAGGTTGCCGTACCTATGGTACTGAGCACAGTGAGGCCGGAAATACGGCTCCAAAAAACGGATGTCGACCGACTCTATCGGAGTCGGTGATGTAATTTACCCACTATCTTTGACACCTACTCAAATTACCTGCTCGAATACTCATCATCCAACACTTTTATCGATATCAAACATCACATGTTTGTACACTAATGCACAATACTTGATAAAAAAGTTACCTGAACTGATCGAGCTTCGTCAAAAATGTTCACCACTCCTGATAGCCGTAACGGAAACCTGGTTCAGTCAGCAATTAGTTGAGGAGGAAATTTCCATTCCAAACATGTTTCTTTTTCATCGTACTCGAATGGACCGTGGAGGAGGAGGTGTTGCTATTTACTATGATCAACACTTCACGTTCAGAGAAATCACGGATAATGATTTGATACTGGAAGATACACCTTGGTATTTACTTGAATTAGCAACAGAGGAAACTGTGTTGTTGGTGTGATTTCCCGAACACCGTCAGCAGACGGAGCATACAATGCTAGCTTAATTGAGAAAACTCAGCTGGTTGTTTCCAGATATCAAAACAACGCCCTGATCATGGATGACTTTAATCTCCCGAATGTACTAAAAATAAGATCCCACCGGTGAACACTCTTGATCATCTATTCTACAAAATTTTCAACGAAATTCCTTTATTCAACCACATTTCAAGCAGCACTCGCTTCACAGGCACAAAAACACCTTCTATTCTCGATGTTGTTCTGAATAGCGAGGAAAATGACATCCAGGATATCCGCTATGAAGCACCTTTTGGAAAGAGTGATCATGTAGTCATGGTTTTGTTTATATATCTGAAGCGAAAAGAGCAAGTGATGCTCAGAAGTTGATAAGAAACGTCGATACGGTTGCATTATCAATGTCTCTCCAAGAATTCACCTACTGGGCACGGATTAGCACTGATGTCCAACAATGCTGGTCATCGATACTTCAAAAAATCAACCAAAAAATAGAATTCCATTCTAAATATGTTTCAAAACAACTGAAAAAAGGATTACAATTCGTGATCCGGAGTCAAACACGGAAATGGATAAAGGTGAGAAACTGTGCGTGGAGAAGCCACATACTGCAGTTAACACCTGAATCTTGGGAATCTTACCGTTTGTTGAGAAACAAATTTACTAAACTTGTCCAGGAGGATAAAGAAAAGCACCAAATCAATCTGATGGATAAAATTGAACGAAATCCAAAGCTCCTCTTCTAGATCGTGAACAGAAAGACCAGGGTTAAGCCAGGTCTTTCTGATTTACTTACTACGACTGGAACTACATCCACAGCTCTCAAAGCCGCTAATTAACTCACTCAATTTTACTCTAGAGTGTTCCACACTAACGAGCGCGTATTTTACGATATACGAGCATTTAGATCGCAGGATGCAATACACGAAATCGTTGTGAAACCGCAGAGTCTCCTGGTAAAGCTACGCGGATTAAATACAAAAAATCTCCGGGTGCTGATGAAATAACGCCATACATCCTAAAACAATGCGCCCATGCTCTATTCTCACCACTCTCTGACCTTTTCAACCTGTCCTTGAGTTGTAGCGCGGTTGCTAATGACGGGAAAAGTGGATTGATCACTCCGATATACAAAGGAGGGAACCGATCTGATGTGTCTTACTACAAACCAGTCACGTTGTTGCCAGTGGTCTCTGAAGTTCTCGAACGACTTGTAGCTGACGAACACATTAAACATTTGGAACAAAACCAGATGATTTCCCTCAGAACAAGACACTTCAGTCTCACCAATCTTCTCATAACTCTTGATAATAGGACTCGAGCCGTGGACGATGGATACCCTATCCATGCTTGTTACTTTGAAATGTCTAAAGCCTTTGACCGTGTTAACCACAGCATACTGCTACAAAAATTGGAGCAGCTCGGAGTATGCGGCGGACTATTGGCCTGGATAAAGGATTAATTGACTGGTAGAGTTATAAGGGTTAGAGTTGATGGGGCACTATCCAACCCAGTTGAAGGTAAAACTGGCGTACCTCAAGGCTCAGTCTTAGGACTAATACTCTACCTCGTGTACGCGAACGATATCCTCGAAATCGTACACAGCAAAATCATTTTATTTGCGGATGACATCAAAGTCTGGACTAGCATACGCACCATAGAAGATTGCCAAATTATCCAAAGAGATCTCGAAGCACTTCATAATTTGTCCTTGCGGAACTGCCTACCATTCAACATCCAAGAATGTAAAATGTTAAACGTCGGTAAATCCTTTGAATTCACATACTCTCTGGGATCTCAGCAACTTTCATTGAAGAGGAAAACTTGGGCGTGTGGATTAGCAGTAACTTGAAGTCTTCACGGAAGTGTTCAGTTGTATACAAAAGTCCTGTCAAAGCTTAGGATTGCTCAGAAGGATATTTGGTTGTTTCTCAGAGCAGATACTCCAACGTATGATTAACACCTATATCAATGGAGTATGCTGTTCAAGCATGGTCCCCATGGTTACAAAAGTACATGACCTTGCTGCAACGGGTATACCACCGCGCTACAAAACTGGTGACCGGGCTATACAACAGGCCATACGAGGAGCGGATTGCAACTCTGAACCTCTTTGACTTTTCGTACCGTCGTCTCAGGGGTGACTTGATCCTGCTGTTCAACATTCTGTATACAGTGGATCACCCACTTGAACATGTGTTTCAACGGCAAGAAGCACGTGATAGCATATCGCAGGGCTACAAGTTAATTATTCCATACTCCAAATCAAATTGTCGAAGGTTTTTCTTTGCCGTCAGAGTTTGTTTTAAATGGAACTCCTTGCCCCCACATATCATTTGCGCAACAAGTCTGAACATGTTCAAGGCTGAACTTGAAAAGTATATGTTGACCAAATCCGACATTGCACCTGAATACACGTGCTGACTTTCCATATTGATAAAACATTCGTGTTGTTTTTCTGCATTCCCTATATTTTTATTCAGTGGTTACTGTAAAGTATTTGCTTTTTGCACCATTAAAACTTTGAATTACTTTGAATTACGACGAGAGTGATGTGAATAGTAATGAAATTTTCATAATAAAATAAATATAAAAATTAAATATCTGTTAATAAAAATATAAATTAACATTTTTCACAACGATTGATTGAGATGACTGAAAAAATAACATAAATCCATCGAAATAATAAAATCGGAAAAAAATACTGGTGGATGAGGGAAAGGGAGATATTAATGTAATGGGGGCAGGGCAATAGCAACCGTTTTTTGAACCCTAAAACAATCGGCCTTGGCATTTTTCGTTCACGCATGCCTCGTGACTGCTCTGGTATAAGTGTTGGCTACCGCGATAAGATCTTCATTGTCCTGTGTGTTTTCTCCTACCTCCGTTGAACGTTATTGTACCAGTCAGTCTACTACAATTTGGTGAGATCTACATACGCGTATCCTTTGTGTATTTTCCAAATTGTACATAATGCTATACTAGAATATCTTACAGCTAGTATCTTTGCTGAGACGCAGCACGGATTCCCAAACAAAATATCCCGCATCACTTGCCAGTTAGAATTCTTTGACTGCATCACAAGCTCAATTGAAAATGGTTTGGCAGTCATCGTTGTCTTTCTTGATATAACTAAAGCTTTCGACACAGAACCACATAAACTGTTACTATCTAATCTGTGTTCATTTAGCATAGTCTGGAATCTTCTCTCTAGGCTCAACTCTTTCCTTACAGTTCGCACATTCTGCGTTGAGGTAAATGGTCACAAATCGCGGACGCTGCCGATACAACAAGGCAGTGTTTTAGGTCCATTACGTTTTCTACCATATTTAAACAATGTACATTCTTTCATGTCTCAGAGTAAAATTATTTATTGTTTGCAAGCGACATGAAAGTAGTCCTTTCCTTTCCATCTTTAGGAGCACAAACTTACTTTGCCAGGCTGAACAAACTTCCGGCTGCAATATCCAACTTGGGTAAAAATTAATGGTCTCTCATTCTCTGTAGATAAATCTAAGTTCATAACTTTCAGATGTAGAATACGTGATAAATCAATCCTTATTAATAATAAGCTCATTCAAATGTTTGACTGCACACGTGATCTTGATTTCTGCTATTCTGCCTCGTTTACATTAAATGAGCGCATACATTCGAAGGCGAAGCAGTGTAAATATGTAGCATAAGTTCTTCACATTCCATCAGTGTAAGTTAGAACTTTAATATCTGTTCACTATACCTCCATTTGATTACTGTAACATAATATATAATAGCATAAACAAAACAGATAGCATCGTTTAGGAAAATGAGTTGTCATTCAACGAAGGCTGAGGTTTTATTGCGCATTTTACCGAATTTGCGTCAACAAAGCAGAGGGACCGGATGGTATTCATTCAATTATGCTAAATAATCATGCCTCGTGCTTAGGGATCCGTTGTGTAAGCACTTCAATTCATGATAGCACCTAGGCGTGGTTCCTAGCGTGTGGAAAAAAAGTAATGGTAATGCCAATACACAAAGGTGGTTGCAGGTCAACTCTGGTTAACTATAGACCTGTTAGCATGAGCAGCATCATCACGAAAGTATTAAAAAATCTATTGCCTGTAAAAATCTGTCAGCATTTTCTACTAGGTGGAACGTAACACAGATTTTTGAGGGTAGATCCTGCCAGACTAACCTGCTTAGTTTTCTCATTACTGCCACTAAAAGACTGGATGCAAGAAAGCCAGCCGAATACCTATAACTTGATTTTAGCAAGGCTTTCGATTATGTCAGTTATCGCCTTTAAAACAATGAATTAGCAGCAAAAGGTACACAGAGTAGTTTACTTGCATGGATAAAAGCATTTCTTACAGGCAGGACATACAGAGTTCAGGTAGGATCCACGTTGTCCAGCCAAACAGAAGTGATCAGTGGGGTTCCTCAAAGTTCGGTAATCGGTCCTCTATATTCTTGATTTTTATTAATGACTAGTCGTCCGCCTTGAAGTGCTCATGATTCATTTTCGCGGATGATGTGAACATCATCGGATCAATGAATGAAGATACCTTGATACACGACCTTGAGCGGGTTATAAACTGTTCATACCAGTGGACCTCCCACTGAACCTTAAAAAATGCCAATTCATGTCTGCACTGAGTGATAATATTTCGGCCCTGTGTGGAAAACTTCTCTCAGTGTGTAAAGGATTTGAGAGCACTGATTAAGGCTGACTTTAAATAGGGGATCAATGAGCCGCTGCCGCTCAGTGTGAACGCAAGTTAATTTTTGGACTTAAATCAGCGCTATCGAGCAGTAGACCGGGTGTATCCCCGCCAATTTACAAGTCATACGTAGAGCCGCATATATAATATCGAGCCTCCGATTGGTGCCCTTCCTAGAGAATGGACATTGTTTGACTTGATAGCGTACAGCGTCACGCAACTCATATGATTGAATGTCAGACAATGGAACCTTACACTGCAACATAGAGTCACTATATCTTTCCACCCTTATGCGCTGTCGTTTATGAGGTGACTTAATTTGAACCTTCCACGGTCATAAAGGGGATAAGTGGCGTTCAAATGAACGACTTTGTTTACCTTAGGTCCTGAGATGGTCATGCGTGAGCATTGATTTATCTTGTTAAAATGCTATGTCCAGTAGACTCCAAAAAACACGTTGTCAGCTTTAGAGTTTTAATTTTGTGGAACAGTCTTTCATAATAACATATATCATACAGTTTCGTCGCGAGTTTCGAGTAGGGTTCCGACCGCATCGGCTGTAAGTTATTTCCTAAATACTTTCCCTATTTGTATTCAAAATTAGGTAGATTTCATTTTGAAGCGTTATTCCGTAAAGAAAGTTAATGAAACAGTTTTCTGTATTTTGTGCACGATCCTACTTCAGCTGAACTCTCAGTGTGCTGATAAATAGAAAATGCTCTTACTTTTACCAGCATCACATACAATGCGTGCTCCATAATTACATTGCGAATAATCTCTTGCTGTCGTGATCATCGGAGATTTAAAACGAATAAAAAGAAAATAACCGTTGTGGCATCAGTAAGTGCTGTTCTGCAGATTTTCACTGAAAGAATTTCTGGATGCGTAATTGGCCCGTTAGCCACTTACTGTCCGGTGAAAACTGAACTGAACTTGTAGCGGATAAGTGTAAAAATATAACAAAAAATGTTACAGTAAAATGGAAAAAGGAACAAACTAACGGCGAGTGATAATGATATGTCCAATGCAGTTATGCACATATAAAAATATTCCCAACTATGAAATCTGGTGCGTCACAAGGATCTGCAATAGCGAATCGCGAAGATGAAAATGCGGCGGCACATCAATTTCGACGTTAATCATCGTGATTCACATACATGCAACAATGCAGCACCAGCGAACAAAGCAGATTAAGAACGTGGGCAGACAATCTAATAATAATAATATGTATTTTTGGACATCCAATGCATGCAATACATGATCAGTTTATCAAAATTTGTTTAGCAAAAGAAAATAGTACAGTGCAAGTGGCCGAAGTGAGCGGGATTTTTAAACGTTTTTCCGTTCAATAAGGGAAATGAATATACATTAGGTAAGAAAAAATTTTCAATGTCTAATAGAAATAAAATTTCATTCAAATTATGTCAAGATTTACGAATGGCGAGGATGCAAGAAACAGATGGAGAACAGAAATAGAAGGTAATTATGGAAAATGTGGTGCGAATTGTGATGAAGTTGTCATAGAAAATTGATAAATAAATTATATATGCATAAATTCATGTTTTTATGGAAAGGTTGGTTAAGAAGATTGGAAAGGGAACATAAATCCAACGGAATAGCAAAATCTAAGAAATTGTGAGGGATGAGAGTGGGTGTAGCTAATAGCAGGGAGTAGGCAGTAGGGTGCTGTGATCCAATACTCTTGAAGAATTGTCGACGATTCGAACCAAGATTTGTTCACCAGCCGGATTTTCGTTATCTGCAGGAGAATGAATCGCATACGGAACAAATCTCGGGTGAATAGATTTCGAGCCAATTACAGTGATGGTTCGTTATTCGAAGACACTGGAATATAATAAAAGATTTTCTCTTCATCAGCACAGTGAGAGGTCATCAAAGTAAAATAGTACATCATTTAAGAAATAAGAATGTACATTAAAAACAAAATGTTTTTTAAGTTTTTTTACGTTTTTTTTCATTTTTTGGTAGGTTTTTAATATTTTGCACATTAAGATAAAAAATGAGAAATTTCTAGGCCTCATGAGAAATAAAAGACAGTTATATACATAATGGTGTATAGAAAATGTTATCGAAGACAATGTTGAGATTAATAATAATAATAATAATAATAATAATAATAATAATAATAATAATAATAATAATAATAATAATAATAATAATAATAATAATAATAATAATAATATATTCTTGGATATCCAAGGCATGCAATACATGATCAGTTTATCAAATTTGAAAAGCAAAAGAAAATAGTACAGTGCAAGTGACCGAAGTGAGCGGGATTTTTAAACATTTTTTTCCGTTCAATAAGGGAAATTAATATACAGTAGGTAAGAAAAAGTGTAAAAAGCATTTCTTGGTTCCTGTAACCTGACACTTGAATGGCCAGTTATCCAGAGAATACTATCTGACCTCATTATATACTAATATATGCAGATGTATAAGCAGATAACGGTTAAGCATATAGTCATATGGTAAAAATGATTAATAATCGCACGGTTACGATGAAGATGTGTAGCACCATATCTAGGGTCCGGTAACCTGACACTTGAATGGCCACTTATCCAGAGAATACCATAAGACATCATGATATACTAATATGGGGAGAAAGAAGTGGAATTAGAAAACTGGGATCCCATGAGAGTAAAGAATATCTAGAAAAGAGTTTATCTTAAGTATTCGGGATAGTGAGTGAACGGTAAGAGATTCTACAAGCGTTTCAAATTTTCCTATAGATGTGCACATACGGAAATGAAGACAAAGAGAAATCCAAAGTTGTGCATATCTAATTAGGAAGAAGTAACGTCTAACTTTAGCGAGACAAAGAGATATTCAATAGCTTTGTTCGATTACGCAGATCACATTGAATATAATCGCGTAAGCGCATGCCAGACTGAAGCTTAACTCGCTGTTGAGTAATGATTCGGAAGAAAAAATGCAGATTCAGACGAATTCTGCGTAGCCATGGTGGTTCGACACTCAGCAAATTACACCTTTCATGATAAGGCAAATGGTTAGAATAGCCCGGAGTTATTTTGAGGAAAGTACGTTGAAGTCTCTCTAAGAGAAAAGAATCATGCCTCCCCATGTGGGAATATATGATATTACAATAATCAAGAATTTGCAGGACCTTCATTTTATACAGTGCAATTTTACTCTCGCGTAAGAGGAATTTATGGTTAATTAAACCAAAGTTTTGTCGTGCTCTCGTGAGGAGATGTCTTGCTTGCTCATTAAAGTTCAGAGAAGAGGAATACCTAAATCCGAGATCCCTAACTTCTGCAGAAGGAGTTATGGTTGAGCCATTTAATGTAAGTGTGTCACAGGGGATTAAGCAGCGTAATCCCATATAGTGTGTCTTAGGAGCCGAAAATTCTAATCCCCATTGTGCGCCCCAGCTTGATAGAGATGCAAGATCAGTGTTAAGGGATATCAGAGTTTGTGGCATTTTATTAGGTGGAAATGATAGGACGACTTTTATGTCATCAGCGAAGATGAAGAGTGGTTCACAACACTTTGCGGATCATTAACATAGATGAGAAAAAAGGGGGCCTAGAACGTTACCCTGAATTACGACACTTGGAATCGGCTGATTAGGTGAAGTAACACCGTTAACGCTAACTGAAGAATTCGTCTTAATCTTTTTCTTTTCTTCCGAATCATCACAGAGCACCAAGTTAAGCTTAGATCTACCATGCGCTTCCAAGATTGCAATCGTTCTGTACGACGTAACCGAATGAGGCTATTACATATTCCCCTTACTCGCACTAAAGTTCGACAAAACTTCTTTTTAATTAGATATGCGCATCTTTGGAATTCTCTTCCACTTCATTTCCGCATGTGCACATCTGCAGGTAAATTTAAAACACTCGTAGATTCTCTTACTGCTCCATCGCTATGCGAAATTCTCAAAATAAACACTTCTATAGACAATATATTTTGTCACGGTATTCCTGGTTATTGAACCAGTTGTACGTATTTTGTACACTAGCACACGTATAGAACTGTTCACAATGTCCGAAATACATGGTATTATTAAGTGTCATGTTACTTAGTGTCTATGTATGTTTCATCTATCTCTACTCTTCCCTCATATCTGTCTAGGCCTGGGCAACCTGACACTATCTTAGCCCATGTGCAGTCTCTGACTGTGCGGCACTTTGCCTGGATCGGGCTTGTGCTTTCATACATACATCAAAACCTGGGACTAGTATTATATGTACCCTTACTTTTTGTATCTCTTTAGTCAGGTTACTTAGGGTCTATGTAAGTTACATCTATTTCTATTCCCCATTTCATATCTGTCTAGGCCTGGGCAACCTGACAGTATCTTAGTCAGGTTACTTAGGGTCTATGTATGTTACATCTATTTCTATTCCCCATCTCATATCTGTCTAGGCCTGGGCAACCTGACAGTATCTTAGCCCATGTGCAGTTATCCTTATCGTTTCAATTCAGGTTTCTATCGTGAACAAATGTCTCTAAAAAAATAGAAACATCTAAAAAAATTATTTTTCTGATTAGCTATTTATAACGCTGCTGTAGTGTCAGGTTACATAGGGTCTATGCATGTCTCGTCATAGGTTGGGACTTGCATCACATTTTTCTATTTGTCACATTGCCTTCCATGACATTTTCTATACACCATTATGTATATATCTTATAAATGTCACATTTTTATCCAAACTTGCAAAACAATGAAATCTACCAAAAAAATAAAAAAGTAAAAAAAACCTGAAAAACATTATGTTTTTAATGTACATTCTTATTTTTTAAATGATGAACTATTTTACTTTGATGACCTCTCACCAAGATGGTGAAGAGAATAACTTTCATTATATTCCAGTGTCTTCGAATACCGAACCATCAGTGAAACTGGCTCGAAATCTATCCGCCCGAGATTTGTTTCATTTGCGATTCACTCTCCTGCAGATAACGAAAACCCGGCTGGTGAACACATTTTGGCTCAAATCGTCGACAATCCTTCGAGAGTATTGGAGTACCCTACTCCCATGCTTTTAACCACACCTTCTTTCATCCCCTAGAATTTCTCAAATTTTCTTATTCTGATGGATTTATGTTCACTTTTCCATCCTCTCAACCAATCTCTCCATGAAAAAAAACATAAATTGATACATATATAATTTATTTATCAATTTTTTATGACAATTCATTACAATTCACTTCACATTTTCCATAATTACCTTCCATTTATGTTCTCCATGTTTTCCCATCCTTGCAATTCGTAACTTCTGACAAAATTTAAATGAAACTTATTGTTATTAGACATGAAAATTTTTTTTCTTACTTTCTGTATATTCGTTTCCATTATTGAACGGAAAAAAATGTTTAAAAATCCCGCTCACTTCGGTCATTTGCACCGCTATATTTTTTTCTTTTGCTGTTCCAATTTTGATAAACTGATCATGTATTACATGCCTTGGATATCCAAGAATATATATATTATTATTAATATTATTATTATATTATTAGTATTATTATTATTATTATTATTATTATTATTCTTATTATTATTAT
>JACCGJ010001726.1:29370-48122 GCA_013407085.1 Atriophallophorus winterbourni
CGCAAATGGAACAAATCTCGGGCGGATGGATTTCGAGCCAGTTTCACTGATGGGTCGGTATTCGAAGACACTGGAATATAATGAAAGATATTCTCTTCACCATCATGGTGAGAGGTCATAAAAGTAAAATAGTTCATCATTTGAAAAATAAAAATGTACATTAAAAACATAATGATAAAATAGAGGGTGCATTAAAAACATAAGATAATAATAAGAGGTGCGAGCAGACAGGAAAGAATAAAACCAGCTTAATAAAGGCCCATGAATACCTAAATATGATAACTTTGAAGGGAGTAGCGTATGTGAAACCCAATCGAAAGCCTTGCTTATGTCTAGGAATACAATAATCAACGATAATCCTCGGTCCAGTGAACTGGTTATGTGATCTAAATATTTTAACTGGCAGGTTGCACAAGACTTTTGGTTTAGAAAACCATGTTGGACTGGGGAAATCTGATCTGAGCAAATTACACCTTTCATGATAAGGCAAAGGGTTAGAATAGCCCAAAGTTATTTTGGTGAAAGTACGTTGAAGTCTCTCTAAGCGAAAAGAATCACGCCTCCCCATGTGGGAATATATTGACTGAATACAAAAAGCAACTCGACTTATTTATAACACTGGAAAAATTAGTTAAGATGTTTAATATTAATACAACTGAAGATAATTGATCATGGTCAAAATGCCTTGGATTTCCAAGAAGAAAAATTATTTATTCATTTACCGCTAAACATAATTTATATTTTTCCTGTATTAATGGTTTAAGTTTTTCAGCTAAGAAATTCCAAGTGTCATATAACTTTTTTCTTGAGAATTCACTTTTCAGAATTGGTAAAATTCAACAAAATACACTCTCTCAATTATTGAAATGATGAAAGCACTCATCTCTCCGGCACTCGATGGAGTGAAATCCCAATCCGCTTAGCTGTGTTTGAAATTCCATGCTGAATATCATTCATAAATAAACAGTGCGATTCGGACCCGCTCAAAAGTAATTAACCCATTTCCTATATTTCAATCATTTACTGTTATTTTGTAACAAAATATGAATTTTAATTATTTATTTTTTCAATAATCAATACATTTTATGTTCGATACAAGCTACCATGTGGACGAATTTTACTCAACTAATATTTTGGTTGCTAACGAAAATTATATATATATATATATTATTATATATATTCGACTTAACATCTATTTGATTCTTATTGAGAATCAAGGAAATTCCCCAATATGGAGTTACGCGCAAAATCCCAGGTATTTCAGAACCAACGAGGATTTGTCAATAAAAGCGGTACTATATTAAGGCAATCAAAATAACTGAAAAACATACCCCAATTATTGGGTTAACCGGGTGAGATCCGGGTCAATGTCAAAACAATATCGTGTACGTAACTTGGTACGTACACGAGTCAAAATCAAATCAAGTTCAAATGTCTGACCGTCCCACGCAATTGAGATTACGACAAATTGTGTGCAGTAAATCAAGGTCAAAATAAGCAAAAGTGTCCGTGAAGCAATAGAATAATGACAGGTCAGGAAAACAGTGTGGAAGGTGATATCGACGGAACAGAAAAAAGCAACACCGCCCCCTAAAGCCAGCATGGCTTTCGTTCCACGCGGACTTTCTGTTCCTTTCATCCTTCATCAGATCTGCACACTTGTTAATCGAAGCTACCATGTTGATGAATAATACTCAACTAATATTTTGGTTGCTAACGGAAATAATATATATTAATATTCGACCTTAACATCTGTAAAATCACCGTTTTATTCGATGTAATTGTTCAGTTCAGTTCAGTTCAGTTGGCACAGTACTGTAAATAGCTAATAATCCAATAGAAGGTCCAGAATTTCTGTCGGTGAAAAGCTTCAACGGCGCGCCCACCACTGCCAAAGTTCGTTCAGTCTTCTCTGGTATCCTCGTCGTATACAATGGTACATCCGGTGTTTTCAGGCCGTCCTGCGGTCCCATAATGTGTAGCTGCGACCGAGGAAAATGGAAAGGGTTTCTCTTCACCAAGCCGGTGAGAGGTTAGCTATGGAGAATTAGTGCGTACATATAAAACATGACATTTAAAACTAATCATTATATAACAGGATTTTTTTATTTAAATATTGATGAAGACCATACAAATTCAGAATGAACAAAAATGGAGAATTCTGTTGACAGACGACCTGTTTATTCATGGAAAAAAGTCTGGGAAAAGTTCATGCCACAATGCATCCAAACCACTTTGAATTTACCAATTTATGTGCCAGCGATTACTTCCTCAGGCAGCTTGTTCCAAAAGCTTACCACTCTTTCACTGAAAAAGTGTTGCTTGAGATTCAGACGGCTGTGTTTATTCGCGAGCTTCAATGTATGTCCTCTAGTTTAAGGGTTTTTCGCTCGAGAGAACAGTATTTGACAACTTTCGTCGCCTAAAACGTTCAGGATTTTGAAAGTTTCTGTTAGGTCACCCCGTAGACGCCGACGCCGAAGGGAGAAGAGACCTAGAGAAATTAGACGTTCTTCGTAGGGTTTCCCAAACATAACTTCAACCATTTAGGTAGCCAGACGTTGGGCTGTTTCTAGTAGTAATATGTCTTTTTGAAAGAAGGGGCTCCATGCTTGCACGTAGTATTCTAAATGTGGTCTGACAATCACCGTATATAAAGGGATAAACACTTCTGGCGTTCTACATGTCAGAACCGATTAAAGCCTAAAGAGTTCTACCCTAGCTCGTTGTGCAGCTGGGGCAGACTGCGCAGCCCATTTAAAGTCGGTTGTCACTACTATACCAAAAAAAGCCTCTGAATAGATTTAAAGTCGATCCTACCGTTATTCGCAGTTACTGTAATTCTGTCGACTGAAGCGGACAACAGCTGACATTTACTATAATTCAGAGGAAGATCTCAATCTTGCGACTAATTAACGACCTTTTAAATATCTCTCAACAAATCACCGTGATCACTGGATCCGGTGAATTTACCATCATCAGCAAACATGTGGCAGTGACATGACAAGTGCGATGCCAGATCATCGATGAAGATCAGAAAGAGTATTAGGCCTAATACTGAACCTTGTGGGACCCCACTGGTAACTTTTGCTAATTTAGAGATAGTATGGTTTACACGGACGTGGTAGGATGTATCACGAATGAAACTGGTTATCCAATCGTGGAGCATACCAGATATGCCTTTGGCCGCGAGCTTCATCCCTAGGAACCTGTGACTAACCGAGTCAAACCCCTTACTAAAATCTAAGTAAAAGACTTCTACACGTGTCTTGGAAACTCTCTAAAAAGCATAACAGATTCGAGAGACACGACCTTCTTTTAAGAAAGCCATGTTAAACCGTGCTTAACGATGAATTGTACACGAGGTGGCTGTACAACCGATCCCTGATAAGTCTCTCCAAGTTTTTACATGGAACACTAGCCAAGCTTACCGGTCGGAAATTCTTAACTATTTTTGCACAACCTCCCTTTGCAATGGGTACGAAGATGGCTTTCTTTCAGTCATCTGGTAGGATGCCTTTGCAGAGCGATTCGCTGTATAACTCACATAGAGGCTCTGCTAGTACTTTAGATATTTCCTTTACAATTTTAGGATGCACATCGTCAGGTCCGACGGATTTATTTCCGTCCAGTCTCTTTAAGATACGAGCGACATCATCCTTGCAAAAAACTACTTTGGTTAGAGAGGCACCCATTTTCGTACCAAGAGTTGGGACTGAGTGAATCCATTCTATGTGCGCTTTGAAAATAATGCAGCAAAGCTGCTGCCTTTTCGGGGTCAGAATTGGTTTTCTCACCATTTCCTAATATTATGGTACCTATGTGCTCCCTTGTCTTACCCTTAGCCCGAACATAACTAAAATACTTCTCATGGTTCTTTTCGGCAGAGTTCGCCAGGTAAGTTTCGTAGCTTCGCTTAAGCCTCCATTGAAGCTATGCTGTGTTGTTCCTCGAAGCCTTATAGTACGACCAATTTCTATGGGTTGGTTAGGCTGTATATCTCCGCCAGTGTCTGTCGCGCCTAATAATGTTGCGCCGCACCGCAGGATTCCCACAAGGTGGCTTGTTGTTTAGCCGAGCAAGTCAAAAGTAACAATAAAGGTCTTGAAGACTTAAAATATCGCGCCTAATAATTGACCATTTACTTTCGATGCCATTGGTTTCAAAGAACCAGTCAAATCGTGAGGCGGAAAGCCGTAAGGCATTCCAGTCAAGTCGATTTAGATTATGCCTGTATTTGACTGATGGCTTATGAAAAAAGAGATTTGCATTAAATATTATCGTGACATGGTCATTTGCAACAAAGGTGAGTCGTAGGAGATGTTTCGAACATCTTTAGGATCTTTAGACAAAAGTAGGTCCAGTGTAGATGGTGAATGTCTATCTCTGTACCTAGGTTTCTCACTTACGTGCTGATGAAGCGCACTGGAGTGCATCAAATAGAGATAAGCCTAGAAAATTCTATCAGAGGTCGTCTGAGTGTCCCAGTCAATACACAGTATGTTGAAGTCACTTATTAAATAGACTCGTGGAGCATTTCTGAGCAACCTGGTAAGAAGTTCCCTAAGTTCCTGGTCCTCCTCTTTAGAAGCGGCGGGTGCCCTGTATAAGCAGCCTAGCGCAAAAGAGAGCTTACCGTCAGTGACGATTGTCGAAACTAGCTGGATGCCAAAGATGGCCATTTTGATGCCAGAGACTTGGTATTTAATAGCATGCTGTAGTAGTATTATAGCTCCTCTTCCGCGTCTACAATCTGGTCCATCTGATCTATCGAAAGAAGATCAACTGGAATAATGTCTGTATCTTAAAGCCAGGTCTCTGATGCGTACGAACTATTTGACACACTAGTACAAATTGTAAACCACAAACTGATTTCTGATGAGGCTAAAGCCCTCAAATCTAGTAAAAAACAGAAAGCATTATTTGAATTAATGAACGCTAGGGCATCGAGAAATTCGGATAGGATAAGCTACATCATTGAACAAAATTACCATGGTAAAAATTGCACAGTCGTAACTGAGCCTTTTGCTGTTTGTGAAGAATTTCTTGTATTTTTCAATGCTTCATATAATAACAACTTTTATTCAGAGGCGATCATACACCCTTCATGCAATACGTTAGACACAATTAGAATTAACCTCTCTGACATACGTAAAGTTTGCAATCAAGTTGCATTCCCCTACAAACCTGATGAAACAGGTTTCATAACAGCAATGTGCAAAATGGGATCTGAAGACTCCTTCTTATTACTACTTAATTTCTTCAATGCGTCTATCAAATCAGGAACCTTCCTCTTAGAATGGAAACATTCCGTTGTTATTCCTCGACATAAGTCCGGATCACTACATGCTGTTACCAATTATCGACCCATTATTCACACACCACTTCTAGCTAGAATATTTGAGAAGCTTGTACGGCAGACCACCCTAACATACTTGACACTCAACTATTTCATATCAAACCAGCACGGATTTCTTAACAGATAATCTTGCATCACTTGTCAACTAGAATTTTTTTGATTACGTGACACAATCACTAGATTCAGGCCTTGGAGTCATAGTTGTATCCATTGATAATAATAATAATACTATATTCTTGGTAAACCAAGGCATGTAAAACATGATCAGGTTATCAATGTGTACAAAATAAATAAATTGTAAAATGACCTTTTCAAGCGGAATTTTTAAACATTTTTCCGTTTAATAAAGGATGGTAAATTTACAAGGGTAAGAAAGTTAATTTTTTTCGCGCAATGTCACACAGTAATAAAGTTTCATCTAGATTGCATCGAAATAATCAAACGAAGAGGATGCAATTAATTCTGGAGCAGAGATTGAAAAAAAGAAAATAACATTAAAAGTTATGAAGGAAATGGTGCGTTTGAAGATATAAATGTCACAGTAAAAATAAATTTTCGAAATAAAGAAAGTTCCTTCATATATATATATATATAAATTGACTTCTTCGGAATGTTGGTGGGTGTGATTGAAGAAAAGCACATAAAAATCCGAAGTTAAATTGAAAAAATTAGAAAATGTAGGGGATAAGGGGGGATTGTGGTTTTAAATTGCATGAGGTTTGGGCCGGTTGTACGATCCAGGAAAGTCGAAGAATTGTCTAATAAGGGAAACCAAATCTGTTTGCCAGTATGGATTTCAGTTCATGTAGAAGAATCAGTCTTACGCGGAAGAAGCAAGGACCAGTATCGGAGTTGGTTTCGGAGTCGGAGGTACTGGAACTCAATTTAAAGTATTCTCTTCACCATCATGGTGGGAGGTTATCATTGTAAAATAGTACATTTATTATAAACGATAAAAAACGATCACAAAAAACCAATATTTTTGGCATTTTTAGCGTTTTTTTTTATAATAAATACGTTATGGCGAAGCATGTTTTTATGCATAAATGGGTTTATTGTGAGCGTATTACGGTTCAGGATATGGTAATATGGTAAAAATGATCATAAGACGCACGGTTACGATAAAGGTTTGTAACAACATATATAAGGTCCGGCAGCCTGACACTTGAATGGCCAGTTATCCAGAGAATACTATAAGACCTCATGATATACTAATATGGTGAGAGGTTATCATTGTAAAATAGTACATTCATTATAAACGATAAAAAAGATCACAAAAAAACAATATTTTTGGCATTTTTAGCGTTTTTGTATCTTTTTTGTTTTTACAATAAATACGTTATGGCAAAGCATGTTTTGATGCATAAATGGGTTTAATGTAAGCAGATTACGGTTGAGGATATGGTAATATGGTAAAAATGATCATAAGACGCACGGTTACGAGGAAGGTTTGTAACAACATATCTAAGGTCCGGCAACCTGACACTTGAATGGCCAGTTATCCAGAGAATACTATAAGACCTCATGATATACTAATATGTGGAGAAAGATGTGGAATTAGAAACCTGGGATCCCATGAGAGTATAGAATATCTATAGAAGAGTTTATCTTAAGGATTTGGGATAGTGAGTGAACAGTAAGGGTTTCTACAAGAGTTTTAAATTTCCCTGTAGATGTGCACATACGGAAATGAAGAGGAAGGGAATTCCAAAGTTGCGCATATCTAACTAAGAAGAAGTTACGTCTAACTTTAGTGCGAGACATAGGGGTATTCAACAGCCTTGTTCGATTGCGCAGATCATATCGGATATAATCGTGAAAGCGCATGCCGGACTGGAGCTTAATTCGTTGCTGGGTAATGATTCGAAAGAAAAGAAGCAGATTCAGACGAATTCTGCGTAGCCATATTGGTCACGAAAGCATTTGACAGGGTGTCGCATAATCTACTCCTCGCAAAATTATCTGCTGTAGGTATTACTGTAAACCTACTTTCGTGGTTCAAATCTTTTCTCAGTGGTCACACCTTTTCTGTAGATATAAATGACTACCGTTTAAGAACTTTGCCAATTCCGAGCTGAGTCATACAAGGAAGCTTTCTAGGTCCACTACTCTTCTTGATATTTATAAAGATATACTATCTGTCATAACACACTGTAAGATCTTTTTGTTTGCAGATTATATAAAAGTCGCCGTAGCCTTTCCATCTAACCAGACTAGTGGCTATATATCGAAATTAAACCAAGATCTGGATGCTCTACTTCAATGGAGTATTCAAAACGGTCTTAAGTTCTCCACAAATAAATCTACTTTCATTAATTTCAAATGTATCATACCAAAAGATTCGATCATCCTAAATAATACACCACTAAAATCAGCACAGTGTGTACGTGATTTAGGTTATCAATATTCTGGATCACTTTCATTTCATGGACAAATGTGCTGCTTGATATCTAAAACAAAAAAGAATATAAGTTTACTTCATAGATTAATCTCTCTACCCCAGTGCAAGCTGGAACATTACAAGTTACATACACTACATTTATTAGATTACTGCAATATTATATTTAGCAACATTACTCGGTCTAATATTTATGCTTTAGAAGGCATCCAACGTTCTTCCACACGATCCATTACCAACAGTTCAGATAAGCATTCATACAAGGAAAGATGTCAGATCCTAGGATTGGAACTGTAACAACATTGTTTTACTGTACATAACAATTGACTTTAATACAACACTTCCCGTTGAATCGTGTTCGGTAATTGCTACACTGTATCTTCGTGCACCTTCTGGCTACCGCGTTAAACCTTCATTCTCCTGTGCTTGTTCACCTACATTATTGGGGAAATAATTGTAGTGGTAAGTCTACTACAAATTGATGAGCCCGACTAGATACACAAATCCTTCGTGTACTACAAATTGGTGAGCCCGACATACACGCATCCTTCGTGTATCTTATCCGGTAAGTCATTTTCCCGCTTTACGTCAGAGTTTTCAGGTAAATTTTTTACCTCGTTTAATCGTGCATTCTTTGCATCAATTGCTCATGTTTATCATGAGTGATTCTAAACGCGTTATTTTGGCCTCGATGGTCATCACAATACCCAGTTTCATCCCATAGGACCCTGAGTATTGGTTTCATTTCTTAGAAACGGAATTATGTTCCTTAAATATAATAGATGACTCCCCCATGTTTTCACATTTAACGCAGAAACTTCCAGCAAATGTGTTGTTACAGGTACGCGACGCATTGCTCGCTGCACCCATAGGTGACCGCTACCGTATCGTCAAGCAGGCCGTTATTTCGCACACGGTCCCTTCTAAACGATTTAGGCTACAGCAGCTGATAGGCAACTTGGAAAATGCTAACAAAAAGCCATCTATCATACTAATGGAGATGCGCCGCCTGCTTGGGTAATCGCACATGGACGAGTCCTTAATGGAGAAACTATGGCTCCAGCGCTTATCTGAGCGCGTGCAACCCATTTGGTTGCTGCAAAAAAGCACACCGGTATCTGAGCTTTCGGAAATGGCGGACAACATCGCTATATGTATCCGTCCCTATCCAGATGCCCATATTTCCACGGCAACCGCAGGACGATCACGCACACATGGTAATATAACGGAAGTCAGCAATGCGGATCTGCTAGCTGAGGTTGCGGCTTCACGCAATGAGGTTCGAAACCTCATGTAACCGACAATTCGGTCCGGGGAAAATCGAGTTCAAAGTCAAAGATTTCAGTCACGATATAAACACCAATGTGTCTATCCAACGGTTGAGTGACGCGTCCAAGCCTTCCAAAATATTGACAAGACAATACGTGAGATGAGTACGGTAATATTGAAGCAAGATAATTATATAATAAAATAGCAAACCTCAATTATTCCGCTTCGTACTGAATCCAAAAACAAGAATAATCAACAGCAACAATGACCACGAACGATTGCAACTTCAAAAAGCGCGCAAACGGCCAAATAAAGATACACAAAATTAAGCTCAAGAACGAATAAATAAATAAATAAATATTTTATTCTTGGAATTCCAAGGCATGCTGAGCATGATCGATAATTATCAAAGTTGTTTGTATACATAAAGCATGAAAATGGACAATAATTATTAACATTTTCAAGGTCATACGTGCTGATAATTTTTCGTTCGTTAAAATGGTCCAGGTAAATGATAATCAATCAGTTTTACAGGAATTCAATATATAAGCAGTTATTGTATGAAAAATGTGGGTGAAAATGTGAGGGAAAAATGACACGAAGAATATTGAAGAACGATGGACCGGAACATCGAAGATGCGAGGAATCTCGAAGAAAGAAAATCTTCAAAAATGTTTAGTTGGAACACATTATTATTGTCGAATATATGTTCTAAATGGACAATTGTCTTTTCGTGGGTATTCGTCGAAGATTTGGCGTCCCAGTGTTGACTCGTTATTGAACCGGAATTCTTCAAATGGATGTAAAGAGGTAATCTGGAAAATAAATACTAAGGGACGGAGTAACTGTTCACTATGAAAGTTGAAAACTGATATCACTGTTAATATCCAGCAATGCCATGATTGTATAGTTCATCTAATGAGACATCTAGGTTGAGAAGTTTCATTAATTTTTTCAACTGTGAGAAATGAATACAGATGTGATTTAAAATCACATAGTGAGGTACAAAGTCTTATGTTTTTCGGAAGAATATTCCAGAGTTTAGCGTATTTATTTAGGTAGAAGTTACTTCTTACTTTCGTACAGGATCTAGGTAATTCCACTAGGTTATCTTGATTTCTTAAGTTATATCTAGAACCTTGTCGAAAGCGAATAGACGAATTTATATCTATATTATCAGAAGATATTATTCTAAAGAACAGTATTAGGTTGTGTCTAATTCTACGAAACCATAGTGGTTCTAGCTTGAGCTGCGTACATCTTTCTCTATAAGATTGATTCGAGCTATATCCGGTGATTGATTTGGTAAAAGTACGTTGTAATTTTTCCAAAAGGATGGTATCGGTTTTGTTTATAATAATAATAATAATGATAATAATGTATATTCTTGGATACACCAAGTCATGTCATACATGATCATTTGTTTTCATAGATAAGTACACCAAATAAAACGGTAATTATACAAATGTTAAGGTCAAACATAAATAAAAAATTTTTTTGGTAACAACCGTAAAAAAATAGTTCGATAACATTTCTACAGAAGGTAGCTCGTTTAAAACTTAAAGTTGATAGAAAATCGAAAAAAATAAATGATGAAGGTTCATGTTTTTAAGGAATATGACAGTAATTGTTTAAAATGGGTTAATTACAGTTTGGGTAGGTCTGGACCGCAATGTATATTCATGTATGATGTTCCAAATGCAACTTCAAACGCAGATTATTGTATAGGGAGTTCATTTCATCGGACACAGAGATATGAGTTGCATCGCCCTTTCAAGAATTGCGAGAGTGTATTTTGTTGAGTTTCAACATTTCTGAAAAGTAAATTCTCAAGAAAAAAAGTTACATGTCACTTCAAAATTTTTATTGCTAAGAGAAATATTAAAAGCCTTTTATGCCGTATAAGTATAAATTATCCATAGTTGTATTAATTAGAAATAGCTTACCTAATTTTTCCGGAGATAAAAAAGAGTTGAGTTGCTTTTTGAATTCAGTTTGTGAAGTGCTCAATCTTATATTATTAGGAAGTAAATTCCATAAACGAGAATATTTATAAATAAAGAAATCTTTTCGTATACGATTGTGGATTTTCGGTATACATATTTTGTTTTTTGTGTCGAAGATTATATACTTCAGAGTTTTTGAAATCTAATTGTAAATCAATGTCGATCATATCTTTTTTCAATATTCTGTAAAAGAGTATAAGATTTTGTTTTATTCTTCGAAACCATAATGGTTCCAATCCTAGGATCTGACATCTTTCCTTATATGAATGCTTGTCCGAACTGGTGGTAATGAATCGTGTGAAAGAACGTTGGATGCCTTCTAAAGCATAGCTATCAGACCGAGAAATGTTACTAGATATAATGTTGCAGTAATCTAATAAAGGTAGTGTATGTAACTTGTAAAGTTCCAGCTTGCACTGGGGCATAGAGATGTATCTATGAAGTAAACCTATATTCTTTTTTGTTTTAGAAATTAAGTAGCAAATTTGTTCATGAAATGTAAGTGATCCAGAATATCGATAACCTAAATCACGTACACATTGTGCTGGTTGTAGTGGTGTATTATTTAGGATGATCGAATCTTTCGGTATGATACAGTTGAAATTTATGAAAGTTGATTTATTGGTGGAGAACTCAAGACCGTTTCGAATACTCCATTGAAGTAGAGCATCCAGGTCTTGGTTCAATTTTGATATAAAGTCGTTAGTCTGGTTAGATGAAAAGGCTATGGCGACTTTTATACTATACTGCTATATATTATATTACAGTAATCAAAGAGGGGTATGGTGAAAAGTTTATAAAGTTCTAACTTACAGTGTGGGAGAGTAAAGAACTTATGAATCATTTTAACACTCTGCTTTGCTTTTGAGACCACGTGATGTATATGCTCGTTGAATGTAAGCGATGCTGAATATTTGAACCCAAGATCACGTGTGCAATCGATAATTTGAATAGGATTACCATTAAGAAGGATTGAGTTATCAGGAATTGTACATTTTAAGGCATGAACTTAGATTTTTCTACAGAAAATGAGAGACCATTAATTTTACCCCATTTGGATAATGCATCCAAATCTTTGTTTAGTCTGGCAATGTAAGTTTGTGTTTCAGAAGATGGGAAGGAAATTACTACTTTCATGTCATCTGCGAACAAGAATAGTTTACTATGAGAGACGACTTTATGTACATCATTTATGTATAGGAGAAAAAGTAATGGACCTAACACACTGCCTTGTATCACGCCACTTGGAATCGGCAAGGTGCGCGATCTGTGACCATTAACCTCAACACAGTATGTGCGATCAGTAAGAAAAGAAGTGAGCCAAGAATGAAGATTGCCACCTATACCAAATGAACTTAGCTTAGATAGTAATATGTTATGCGGTACTGTGTCGAAAGCTTTGGTTATATCAAGGAAGACAACTATAACTGAAAAGCCAATTTCAATTGAACTTGTGATGCAGTCTGATTATTCTAGCTGACAAGTAATGCAGGATCTTTTGTTAAGGGATCCGTGCTGTGCCTTAGAAAAGAAACTAGGTGTCAGATATTCAAGCATAGCTTTCTTTACAATTTTTTCAAATAATCTTGATAAGAAGGCTGTATGATTTATTGGTCGGTAGTTAGTAACTAAGTGTTTTGAGCCAGATTTGTATCTAGGTATAACAATTGAGTGTTTCCATTCTGCCGGAAAGGTACCAGATTCAATAGATGCGTTAAATAGGTTGAGCAGGAGAAGTTGAAAGTTTTTACCACCCATTTTGCATATGGCTGGAGGTATGCCTGCTGTGTCAGGTTTAAGACTGACAGTTGATTGCTGACATAATTTATTTATGTCATTCAGGTTTATACTCAAAGTATTTAGTGTATTCGGCGAAGGAAGATGTCTGGTCGTGTAAACATAGTTTGAATTGTTGTAAGTAGAGTTAAAGTAAAGAAGGAATTCTTCGCAGATAGCATCAGGTAAACTAACAACTGTTTCAACTGCGGATGAATTACAATATTTGATAATGAAATCTATGTTGCTGGGTGAGTTGGATGATCTTAACTTGAAAAGTTTACTTAGTGATTTCGGCTTATCCTGACTTATAAGAGCTTTGTTTTCGTCGGCTCTAAGCGTGCTATCTAAAGCATATCTGTGACTTCTTGATAGTTCATGAAAACGAAGAAGGGCGAATATGTCATGTGTTTTTACAGCAACGGAATGTAGTTTCATCATTTTCTTTTCTATTTTCTGGGCTTTCGTTAATTTTGTGTGCCTAATGAGCTTATATTATGCCTTCATAAGTAACCCTCTCAATTGTGAATGAAATGTTGAAGAGACTGTTGTGAAATCACTAGAGAGGAAGAATCGGCTCCAGTCTTCTGTTCTAATGAATTCTGACAGTAGATTCCAGTTAATGTAGTTGTAGGTATGCTTATTATTAGATGGCTGCGAAGAATTGACAGAAGTTGTGGCGTATAATATTTGGAATGATAATATTCTATGGTCACTATTGAGGAAAGATGGAATTACTTTCAGGTTAGCTGGAATAAGGTTCAGAGTGAAGACTAGGTCTAAGATATTGTCATTTCTTGTAGGTTGGTCAACAAATTGCTTATATCCTAGTAAGTCAATCGTTCTAGTGAAAGGTGTATAGCAGCTGTGATGTGCAGGATCGTGCCAGTTTAAGTTTGGCATGTTGAAGTCACCAGCAATAGGCTTATATTTCGTGTCGTGTAGAGATGCTTCTATAAACGCATTAATTAAGGAATCCATTTTAGAGATGCTTGAAGACGGTGGATAATAAATACAACCTATTAAGAGATCTAGGGATGGTAATACAATCCATGTTGAGTCTTCTAGTTCTGTCAAACTAGGTGAAGTAAAGGTATCAGCTTTAAATTTGAAATGAACATAGATAAGAGTACCACCTCCCCGTTTCGAACTTCGGTTATTCCTGAATATCTGGTAATTAGGTACTATAAGTGTTGAGTCAGGCTGGTCATCTCGGGTCCACGTTTCAGTTATAAAAATAATGTCTACTAAGTTCGTAATGAGAAAAGATTTAAGCAGTTATATTTTAGGGGTAATTGATCTGGCATTTATAAGTAGAATACTAACATAAGAAGGAGCGGGATTAAAAGGAGTGGAAGTAAGTTGAGACAAAGATTTAGAGCAATTATTATTTAATTTATTATTTTTGGAAAAAAATTGGCATGATCATAAAAAGACGTGTATGGTACGTATTGAGACGTGTATCGATTATGAAATGGAGGATTATGAGTCATATAATTAGAGGAGTAAAATCGTTGAGCATAATAGCCAGGGGAGTAAGGGGATGGTCTGTGAAGCAAAGTATAGTCAATGGGAGACTGATTATACTGTTTAGGGGGGAATGGTGGTTGAATACGGTGACTGGTATATTGTGGGTGCCTATTATTATTCACCAAAGTCATTTGTTGGTTTGGGGGCTTCTTGAATGCCGTGTTTCTAAATGAACCAGGATTTGGGAGAAGAGGTCGTGTCTGTCTAAAAGTAGGTAAGGGAAGTGAACGCTTAGTGGGTGGCGGTGTTTTGTGAACTATGTCGTTTGCAGGTGATAAATCTTGGCTGCTCAAAGGTGTATTAACTACAAGTGAATCACACTGCATACGCTCAGATGAATCAGAAGAAGACTGAGTCGTGGGAATAATTGTAATTTTGCGTTTCTTATGACCGAAACGCCTTTGCATAGGGGTGAGGTCTGGCTTTATAGTAACGTTAGAAAATCTGGGAATGGATTTCAAAATATCTCTATTCTCTAATATATGGGAAACGAAACATTTATCGGTGAATTTTACAAGTATTGGAGTTCGTTGTTTCAGACTGTTTTTGCGTAAACGAACAAAATCAGCACAATCTACCGGAATACCGTATGAATTGAGAAAACACCTTTTCAAGTCATTTAAAGGAAAATTATCAGCTACATTAAATAAAATGATATTCTTAGAACGAGTTTCTCTTTGAGTAATTTCAGTACAAAGAGTTTCAACAAATTTATTGGTTTGTATAAGGATATCATTATCAATAATGGAATTAGGCTTCATAAGAGATAATAAAGGTTTAAGAGAATCAAATAATGTCTGAGAAGTTGTTATCTCGTTACGTAGACTCAATATTTCTGATTCTAATTTTTTCAATTTATTTAAGATTAAAGAAGTGTCATTATCTAACCTTACGGTGCAATTTCTTGTTTAAGAAATTTTACGAATTTTAATGCGGCGTGAGATTGATGTTTTAGGATGCATATTATATCGAATATCGTGAAACGTAAAATTTAACTTTAGGATATTATTACAAGTTATCGGTTCCGGTATGCAATGTATAGAGGAAAAAGTAATATGGAAATGTAATTGGGATCACGTACCGTATTCAAGCGCGCGCCACAAGTAGTTCGGTAAAACAAAAATGGTAAAAATATACAAAAATACCAGTAGATTTGAACAGTTAGTTGTCAACAAAATAAATTCAATGTACATCTTACACCGCCCTCCGAAATCCGCGCCGGATTTCTCAAAGGCTGACAACGTACATGCTCTGGTATCCTACCCTACATCTTTACCCATCGCCGATTATATCATAATGGCTATCAGACGTTATTATCTAGGAACAAAGTGAGATAATGTCACAATGCACATGACGTTCTCCATCAGACAATAACGAATGTCACTTTTTTGGAGCGAAGCGAAGTGCGAAGCGAATTTTCGAAGTGCCCTAACTGCCCTTCGCGATAGCGAATAGTATCAAAGCGAATATCCGAAGTGCACTTCGCCATAACGAATATTAGCGAATAATCTTCGCTCAACTTCGATGTAGACCAAAAACTTCGTTTTCGACAAAAAACCTTGCTTTAATTTGCTATAATTCGCTAATATTCGTTTAAATTCGCCTTTCTTCGCTGAAATAAAACGAATTCCGAAATAAATTATTTTTTGACCAGGAAAGAACTTTTATTTGACAAGAGAGAACTTTTTCATGAGCTTTGGAATTGTAAATATAAAAAACCGTGTTTTCTCGAAGGAAATTAGGCTCCTCCTCTGACTTGGTCTCTGAGACCGGGGTTCTGGACCTGGACCTGGTACCGGAACTGGTCCGGCTGCCTCCAGTCAGATGGGAGTAGGCCCCCGCCGTGAGCTCCTGGGTGTCGACAAACTCGACATCCTCAAGGTTGGCCTCAGGGTCATCCTGGTCTTTGAGCTACTGCTGTCTCTGAGTGCTGGTGCCTTCGCCATTGTTGAACTCCTGGATGCGGAGCTTCATCCTCTTCATGTAGGGGAGCACTCTCTCGTAATTGTCATGAATGTAGACGAGCTCCTGTACCCTCTCGTTGTTCAGAAGGCTTCGGGTGGGCTTGGTCACGAGTCCAGCTTCCGAGAAGACCCTCTTTGATGAGGCTGAGGTTGCCGGGATGGCGTAGACCATCCTAAAAGAAAATGAGACAGGTTTAGTATTTTGTATTAGGTTCCATGGGGTACAAAAGTTAAACTACTATTTCGAAGTATAACAATACTACCGTATTTGCCGGTGTATAAGTCGACTCGTTGTATAAGTCGAGCCCCTAAAATTCGACGGAAATTTTCGATTTTATGATATATCCTTTGTATAAGTCGAGCTCAATTGTTTCATTATCTTAAACTTTAAAATTCAACCAGAAATATGCGAAATTTATTGACTAAATGTGTTCAAATTCGCGAGTTTGTAGCGAGCGATCTATACGCCATTTTTATTACTATTAACTTTTTAACTCTGTGATATTACGCGCCGAGGGAGACTAACAACAATGAACACTCTTAGAAAGCGGTTTATTTTTTGCTAAGAAACAATACCGTAAATTAGAATTATAAAGTGCTTACATAGAGTTCAAAATCCGTCTTCATCGTCACCATCGTCATCGTCGTCACCGTCTCCAACTTCACCGTATCCAAGAAGCTCGTTCCATTCATTTTCGTTTAGTCTGTCGTCATAAAGGGCATCTTCTTGGTCTTCTCTATCCTCAGTTTCCTCCTGCTCTTCCCAGATAAGGTCGTCTTCGGTCCCATCGAGAGCGTTGGAAATGCAGCGTTTCTTGAAGGAGCGTTCCACAGTAGACAGCGAAATATCATCCCACGATTGTTTAATCCATTCTGTTATTATTTCTGACGATGATGCTTTCATGGCTCCCCCTTTAGTAAACTGCTTCTCGCCTTCTATCATCCAATTACTCCAATTTCCTCGTAATCTGTCTTTGAACGGCTTGTTCAAAGAAACATCAAGTGGCTGCAAAACACTTGTTAGTCCACCAGGAATAACGGCGACATCAAAGTTGTTGCATTTAAGTTTTCTTTTGACGGAGTCCATTAGATGGGGTTTGAAAGAATCCCATACGAGAAGACTTTTCTTCTTTAGCATTCCTCCAGGTCGAGAGTTCCATACTTTTTCTATCCAGATCTTGATTCCCACCTCATCCATCCATCCTTTTGGATGATTGTGAATGACTACACCAGAAGAGAACTGTCCTTTCGGTAGAGTTTTTCTCTTAAAAAGGACCATCGGCTTCAGCTTTGTACCGTCAGCTAAGCAGGAAAGAACAACAGTGAATCTAGACTTTTCGTGGCCTGTTGTTCTCACGAGAACAGTTTTTCACCTTTGGCAGATACAGTTTCCGATGTAGGCATATCAAACCATACCGGTGTTTCGTCCATATTTCCAATTTGCGATAAGTCATATTGTTCTTTTTTTCTCATTTTGATTACGACGTATTGAAAGAGAGTTATCTTTTCCTCTAAATCTTCAGGCAGTTTCTGACCAAGTTTAGTTCTTTGTCGTAGCACAAGGTCATTTCTCTTTAAAAATCGTGAACACCAACTTATAGTTCCTTTGAAATCGGTAATCTTGCTTTGTTTGGCACAAGCCAAACCTCGCAGACGAATTATATTTCTTGTGACGACGAATCCACACTCGTTGCTCCTCGACCCAGCATGCAAGTTCTTGTTCAAGTGCTGGCCACTGGCAGCTTTTTCCTCTATTAGCACATTTTTTCTTGGCATCACTGCTAGCTGTGTAGTATTGCGCTTCCAATCTCTTACGAGTTTCTCATTTACGCCAAACTTTCTTGCGGCAGCACAGTTGTTAGTTTCTTCGGCAAAGTTTACAACTTGCTGTTTGAACTTCGCAGAGTATTTCATTCGTTTAGACATGGGTAAGTATAATGATTGAATGTTTACGTCGTTATCTGTTGGAATTTGATGACTGCGCTTGTCTGTCTGTGGAAAATATTTGAAATTGTTGCTGAGGCTGCGTGTCAATGCGACGAGCGTTTTATAGTGATTCAGATTGTCGCTGTTTGATGAGCTTGACGGACGCACACCCACGCACAATGAGATGCATGAGAAACGGCCTTGGCTACCGAGCCATCGGGATGTGAGAAGTTGTTGGACTGAGCCGAAACGCTATTACTGACTTTCTTGCAGTGACAAGGGCGTTTGTCGGCCTGTGGGTGAGAAAATTCCGGAAGTATGGATGTCTGGATCGACTTCCATGTACGATAACGCATAATGTGTCCTTCTAATTACTTTTTGTGAAGAGTGTAGTAATTACCATCATATTTGAAGGGATGAATAAGAAGTTGAATTTCATGACTCGGTGTATAAGTCGAGGTCGATTTTTTAGGTCGATTTTTGATCGAAAAAGGTCGACTTATACACCGGCAAATACGGTATAT
>JACCGJ010001727.1:5899-30769 GCA_013407085.1 Atriophallophorus winterbourni
AATTCCCCGAGCTGAGCGACACAACCTGGCTATGTGACTTTGCATTTGCTGTGGACATATTTTCACACATGAATGAGCTGAACGTGAAGCTACAGGGTAAAGATCTGTTTGTGCACGACATGTACACAAATGTGAGAGCCTTTAAATCCAAACTTGGTTTATTCTCGAAGCAAATGTCAAACGAATCTTTCGCACATTTCCCCACCCTGGCTGTGCAGAAAGAGGCCGCCCGAAATGCGAAGAAATACTGCAAATCACTGGACGACCTGCACATGGAATTTTGCCGTCGGTTCTGTGATTTTGAAAAAAATTGACAAGTTACTTCAACTGGTGTCTTGTCCTCGTTCACAAGACCCCGAATCAGCACCGCAGGAGCTGCAATTGGAACTGATCGATCTTCATTCTGACTCCATCTCAAAGGAGAAGTTCAAGTCTCTTAAACTGAATGAATTTTATGCTTCACTTAACGAGACCACGTTTCCAAACCTTCGAAGGACTGCACAGAAGATTTTGGTGTTGTTTGGCTCGACCTATGTGTGTGAGCAGACGTTTAGCGTCATGAAAATCAACAAAAACCATCACAGATCCAAGTTAACAGACCAACACCTTAGATCTGTCCTGAGAATTGCCACAACAAAATTAACTCCAGACGTCGATGCACTGGCAAAAACAGGAGACCAACAACACTGTTCCCACTGAAATTGGTGGGGTTTTCTGCTGTTTTATGAAAAAAATGCATATTGAAAGTTTGTAAGTAAGGCAATTTTTGCTCTTTTTTTAGGCAATTATAAAAGCAATATAAAAAAGGCAATTTTTTTCAAGTTCTGAGGGCTATTTTTGGTAACCCTAGTGATGAGGACTCTTTTCCATATTTGACAGTTAATAAATTGGATTGTATTATTAGTACAGTGCTATGAGGTTTACATACACTAAATGTAATATTTTAGTATATATCTGGCCCCAACACTCCATCCAAATACTCCTGGTCCGGCCCCTCTGTCAAATTTTGGAACCCATTGTGGCCCGTGAGTCAAAAAGTTTGCCCACCCCGGGCGCCAACCAATAAAAAATCGATCCAGCTGTGAACCGTGAGAAGTATCACGGCGACGTGCGACACGGAAACTGGTCCCGTGACCTCTGCATCACGGGTTTAGCTCCGGTAGCGGTTGATAATGTTTCGGTTAATGGACTTTTTGACGGTTCCACAACACGCGTCATGTGACGAGAATTTAGCTGGTGATTGCGTGAGGCTTGTTAACGATGAGAAACACCCATCCGTTTGTTTTGTTTGTACAAGCTGTAGACATTCGAATGAAGACGTCCGACATAACACTAAAGGCCCTAATCAAATGGAGAGTAGACTGGCACACCTGAAAAACCAGTTTGCCAAAATGAGGAATTCAATAGAGCTATTGATGAAACCGACAACAAAGGATCCGAAACACTCAAATTTATCTTTGAACACTACTAGTGCCCCTAAATATTGCGAAATATTGCTACAAGACACCAAAGAGATGGATACAACTGAGCCAAAACTAAAGCCATCCTTCGCAAGTGTTGTGTTTAAGAAACCATCTTCAAAACGGGTTTTGCTCAGTATTATCTGTACCAATGTGCCAGAGGCAACTGAGACACTATTCTCGAATAGACAGCAGCACGATTTAACCAAATAGTCGGAATTGTGCACTAGGATGAGTTTTAAAACAATCAATCCGGTTTTAATGACTCGCTTGACTCGTGCTCCCAAAGAGCCGCACCAAGATAAACCAAGATTGCTCAAGGTAGTGTTCCAAAGTGAAAAAGAACTAGAAGATGTACTTTTATCTGCATAATTGTTACGAGACGGTGAAGAAAACACACCACGTATCTTTGTTGATATACCCTGGTCCGAACGGGCAAAATCGGCAGTAAATAGGAACACTGGGAAAGTAAACGACCTCGACAGTCGTAGTCTTATAATCCTGAACGTCCCTGAAGCTACTGATAGTCCAGATACAAAGTGTAACTTCAACCACGATATACAATAATGGAAATTTATAAGTGACGCTATCCAAACGAATAAGACGACTGTTATCAATACCTTTAGGATCCCGACATCACCGAAATACGAAGGTTAAGGTCCGCGCCCTCTAAAACTGACACTGCAGACAGACAGTATGGCTGATGCCGTTCTTATAAATTGGAAGCAATATCGATACAAATTGCGCCGAGAGATTAAAATTATTCCTAGACGCTTCAAAACCACTGATAACAAGGATGACAGAATGAGTGCTCAGTAAGCAAATAAACTAGATCCTGCAGACAATATACCACTCACATGCCCAAGTCAAGTCATTTCAATAAGCTCTCCAAAAAACGATCTGTGTCCGATTCATGCTGAGTCGGAAAAGTAGAAACGACTTCAACGCCTCAGCTGTATAGTGTGAACCAAATGGAATTTATGCATACTAACCCTCAATCTTTGCCAAACATATCACAACTTAGAACTAAAACTAGTCTCTCACATTGTCCATCAATGCTAACCCATAAAACCATAAAGTGTCTCTATACGAACGCGCAGTGTCTCAGAAGCAAAATACAGGAGCTTCGTACTGTATGTATAAGCACTCACCGGACTTAGTTGCAATTACCGAAACATGGTTTGAACCTTATTTAACAGACAATGAATTGGCATTGAAACGAATGTCTCTTCTCCGTCAAGACCGTACGTGACGCGGCGGTGGCGTAGCACTTTACTACAACCAACAGTTATCCTGTAGAGAAACTGACGATATTGACCTACGTGTACAGGATACTCTGTGGTGCTCAATTAAGCTGACAACTGGAGAGGACTGCATTGTTGGCGTGATTTATCGGGCTCCAAGCGCAAGTGACGCGCACAATGTTGAACTACTCTAGAAAAATCGACTTCTGGCTGCCAGATTTCAAACGCCAATCCTGGTTATGGGAGACTTCAAACTTCCAAACTTGATGAAGAAAAAAGCTCTTTCGACGAATTCGCTTGACGATGCGTTTCAAGAACTGATCTTCGATATTCCTTTTTATAACCACGTATTTGATAACATTAGATATAGAGAAGGTAACATGCCATCCGTCCTGGATCTAATACTAACGAGTGAGGAACACGCCGTCGAAAATCTCGGACACGAAACTCCATTGGGTTCCAGCGACCACTCGGTCCTCTTATTCGATGATGTTTGTCAAGCCGAAAGAATAAATGACATCAACAAAACAAAACTACAACTGGATATTGGATGTCTTCACAATGCTCTTCGAACGATTTCTGACTGAAAACCAGACACCACGGTCGTGCATCGTTCTTGGGTAAACTTCATAGAAGAGCTGTGTGATGAAATGAAGCTGCATTTTAGATTTGTGCCAAAGACAACGAAAAATCGATTTACCTTCACATTGAGAAGCCGCACAAGGAAGTGAATTAAGATACGCAACGATGCATGGAGAAACTATGTCTAGAATCCGATGCCAGATAATTGGGAAACATATCGTCTGTTGAGGAACAAGGTCACCTCTCTTATCACCGAGGACAAACAGTCTCATCAGGCAAGACTACTGACCATAATGGAGCGGAACCCCAAAGTCTTGTGCCAGATTGTTAACACTACATCAAAAATTAAGCCAGGAATCTCAGCACTACATACACCTCATGGCTTAACTACG
Organism: Atriophallophorus winterbourni; assembly: GCA_013407085.1. Taxonomy (NCBI): domain Eukaryota; kingdom Metazoa; phylum Platyhelminthes; class Trematoda; order Plagiorchiida; family Microphallidae; genus Atriophallophorus; species Atriophallophorus winterbourni. Next base: position 9,578 of record JACCGJ010001727.1, read on the forward strand.
ACTGCGTTCGAGGATGCCGAAGTTCTTGCAGGTTACTACTGCAAAGTTTTTAGTCCCAAGGTATCAGTGCATCTTACGCCGCATTCGATCGGCTTTTCCGATGAAATACTAAATGAAATCTCAATAAACAATGAGTGTGTCAAGCTCAAACTTCTTCGCTTGAATACCAAAAAGTTACCAGAAGCAGATGGAATCGCTCCTTTTATCCTCAAACGATGTGCATCTTCATTGTGTGGTACACTCAGCACGTTATTCCAAATTTCGCTCGAAAATAGTACCGTTCCTGCGGAATGGAAATCTTGCATCATCACACCCATCTACAAGGGCGGAAATCGATCAGACGCTGCGAACTATATACCAGTTACGTTGTTGCCAGTAATTTCTAAAGTGCTAGAGAGTTTAGTAGCGGAAAAGATCACCCATCACCTCGAAACCAATTGACTGCTTGCGACTGAACAGCACGGTTTCAGGAAATATTACTCATGTCTATCTAATCTCTTGCTCACCTTAAATGACTGGACTGAATATGTGGATAATGGTTACTCCATCCACGCATGCTTTTTGGACATGTCAAAAGCTTTCGACCGCGTCAATCATAGTATTTTAATCCATAAACTTTAATTGCACGGGATAACAGGAAAACTTCTTGCTTGGCTAGAAGAATATTTACGCGACAGGAGTGCCCCAGGGTTCGGTCCTCGGACCGATTTTGATTTTGATCTATGCAAACGAAATTCCCGAGCGTGTTAAATGCAAGGTTATGTTATTTGCAGACGATATAAATCTTTGGAGAAGCATACGTACAAATGATGACTGTGAAACTTTGCAGAAGGATCTAAACACATTACACGATTGGTCTCTGAGAAACAAACTACCCTTCAACTTCCAAAAGTGCAAGGTGTTAAACATTGGAAAGACCGTGAATTACAACTACACTCTTGGGTCCCGCCAACTAGTCTGGACAACTGAAGAGAAGGATTTGGGTGTTTGGACCAGTTCAAGTCTGAAGACTTCACTGCAGTGCAAAGCGGCTTACAAAAAGGCGTCACAAGTATTGGCGTTATTGAGACGAATTTTCGGCAGATTCTCCAATCAGTCGGTGCCCCGTATCATGAACACCTATCTGAGACCAGCGATGGAGTACGCTGTTCAGGCTTGGTCACCCTTGATTCAGAAAGACATCAATCTTCTGCAGCGTATTTACCACCGAACCACAAAGCTTGTACCCGGACTAGCTGCTAAACCATATGAAGAACGTTTGAGGAGTCTCAATCTTTTCGACTTTCGCTGTCGTCGACCAAGAGGTGACCTCATACTGATGTACAATATTATGCACGTCCCTAACCATCCCTTGTCCAAACTTTTCACACGCTCGCCACCCCGTGCCTGTCGGAAACATACACTTACAGTGTTTATTTCGACTTCAAGACTGAACTGTCGAAGATATTCGTATGCTGTACGTGTAAGTTTCACATGGAACACCCTCCCCTCCACTGTTACACACTAAGCCAACCTGGATATTTTTAAAGCTAATTTGGACAGATACTTGAGAGGAAACCCAAATTTTGATACGATTCACACTACATGAGGTTCCCTGTTCTTCGTCTTTTTTATTGTATATAACTCATAACTCCATCCTATGGTTATTGTTAAGCTAAATGCTTTTTAGACCATTACAACTTTGAATCACTTTGACACACTGTAAATTAAACTTACTGTCTCAACCTGATGAAGGCAAACAGCCAGAAACCGTTAGTAGAGTGTAATTTCCGGGGATGTGAGCAACACATCACTTTGTTATCTTTATATTGAACGTTAAATTTCGCTGCAGAAATGACATTGAAATTGTTTTTTGCAAATGAACATACTACACTCAGATTGTACAAACCGTTTAGAAATAATTGATCGTGGACATCATGCCATGGATTCCCAAGAATAAAATTTATTCATTTATTTTAAGTCAACCAGGGTATAATACCGGAGCTAATGACATACTAATATGAGAAAATTTGAAGTGAACTCAGAAACTCGGGATACCACGAGAGTATGCATTAACTAATTAAGAATTTATCTTAAGAATTTCACTCAGTGAATTCACAGTAAAAGACCCTCAAGTGATTTGAATTTTTCAGTAGATGTACACATACGAAAATGAAGAGGGAGAGAAATCCAAACCTGTGCATACCTAATTAAAAAAACGTTGTGTCGAACATTAGTGCGAAGGTCATATCGATTGTAATCGCGAAAACGCATGGATGACCTAAGCTTACCATACACAATTTCTAATCAACAAAAGATATTTTTATGATTATCTATTTGCAACTGCGCATTAGTGTCAGGTTGCCAAGTGTACCTGAACATCAACATAACTTGATTATCTTTACATAACTTTGCTTCACTGTATTTGCAAATTTCATCTTGATGACCTCTCACCTTGCTGGTGAATGGAATGTTTCGTCCTCTTCCAGTAAATCTACCTAAGAATTAGTAGTTTTACCGACTTCAAGATTTCACCAGGGATGTCCGATATCAGCGTGTCCCTTAACGTAACGGATTCAATGCAATCGGCGAACAGATCTTACATTCAATGACATAAAAGTCGTGGCAGTTATCCTTTAACCCAAGTGCACTACATCTGTCCCGGTGCTGAATGAACCGAACCCCATTCGAGCCCGTTCCTTCAGTTCCTATTTTGCAATACCCACTGATTGAACTAGAACAATTTCAATGCTTATATTGATGCTGTTTATTCATTTTTCTACGGCATAACCATATAATCTTTTGCTTTATTTTTTTCGTAGATTTGTTCTTCTCATCGTTTTGCACTCTTTTTATTGTCTCGTTTGGATGCTCGATCTGAACGAAGTCTCATTATTGATAAATTTTTAGAACATTTTCCTAAAATTGTAGCCCACTATTTTCAATTTTGAACCAAAAATTTCTGGATTTGAAATTTCCGCCACTCATTTAAACCCATTATTCTGATGTAAACATATTGAAAACGTGATCATGCATTTCATGCCTCGGTTGAACAAAAAATAAACTTATATCATTATTATCAAATGATGTACTGGTTCAAGATGACAGTTTCCAACAGTGATGATTGGAGGCGATACAATCCGTTGACCAAGGACTTTGGTCTTACACATGCCGACAACAAAAGTCCATAAGCCACTGGAGGTTCTCCTGGGTGTGAGCAATAAAGGCTGCATCATCGGCAAAGAGTAGGTCACGGATTAGCACATCCCGTACCTTAGTTTGTTCTCTCAATCGGATCAGATTGAAAAGCTTGCTATCAGCGTGGAAGCAAAAACACACCCTTGTTTCAGAGTCTTCTTAACTGAAACCGTTAAAATGGACTGAGCCCTTCATCCCTTAGAGGAACTAAATAACGTGTTTGAGCAGTCTTCGGGATCAACCTATCAAATCAAGCATTCTAAAGACCCTCGTTGCTGACGCCATCGTTAAATCTATTAGTGATTCCCAGTTTTCTGAAGTCGATTCGAGTGAGGTTGTCTTGTTAAACTTGGCTGTGAAGGCTTTTGCAAATCGCACAGCTAGATTAAGTTTGCACATGCGAGTGACATCTATCCCTGGTTTAGCAGACAATTTGGAGCGGTGAACTCTCGTCTTGGGAAACTTCCGTTTTGCACAAACTTGAGAATGGTCAGTATCATAGTCTTTGATATAATCTGGTGAGAAGCACGCTTAGTGCCTATAGTAGTGCGCCCAACAATATTAATATGAAGCTGCTATCAATGCTTGGAGAGATTATGTTTCCAAGTGACTTTATGCTGTGTTTTTGTTTGTAAGAAATTGTTACTGACATAATGACTGAACGGTGTGCACAGTTTCAAAAGGCGTTGTACATTTTCATTGGATTTACCAACTCCGAATCGTCGGAGACAGTTTTGCCAAACTAGTAATCTGCAGTAACTCTGCATTGAAATCTCTTAATACAACTACAGAGTTTATGACAAGTTTCTCAAGACTGTTTTGAGGTTGCAATAAAGAGAGTCATTTTCAGCAGGCGTCACAGAGAGCGTCGATACATAAACGTTGACCGCGTAATGGTCGTAATGCCCGTGAGAGTTAGAGTCCAAAGCCGTTCGTTACACTGCTGCTTAGTTCGGTTGCCTTTAGTAGATGTTGCAAATCAAAACCAAACTGATGCGTCGAGGCTCATCAGAGCCCCTTCCTTTCAAAAAACGTTTAATCTGTTTCTGTTTAGCAATATACCAGTGTCTGGTAAAGCGGTCTGTTGCCTGGCAGCTACGCAGGCTTCAGCCTTTTAGGCTCATTGTTAATCACAGTTGATTTAAATTAGCCTTTGGTTATGAGACGTCGTCATGAAATCTGAAGCATGGACCGGTACGATCAGGCTCCAAGTTTCAGGAATGAATTTTTGTTTAGTATTTCGCGAGTGCGGAAAAATACACTTGTTTGTCCGCTGATTTCTTAACCCAGTGCACCAAAATGAAGTAGCAGACCGTGGCGAGACGGAATCTTATTGACTGGAGGTTGCCCAGCTTGAGGCGGGCAGTTGCCGTCGAATGAGACCCGAAAATCTCTTTGCACCGTCGGAAGCAGCCCAGCCGCTGAGCCCTACGCCAGTTGATCCATTGCTTGTAACTGGTATCCGCTGCTCTCCGTGTTATTATCCATAGAATCGGAATGGATTTCAGTCAACACAGAGGAGGTTCTTGGCTTTCAAGCTATTCTTTTGCTGGAAAGCTGCAACGAGTACCACCACTGCTGATATATTTTTCCTTCTTTTTGTCAGTTTGACATTTTCGACGATCGCGTCGTCGAGAGATTATCCGGACTGTAGTCAGGGATCCTGTCGTTATAACCTATGCTTTAAAAAGAGAAAATAATAAGAATATAATTCTCGACCAGTCACAATCTTAGAGCAGTTCAAAAGAAAACAGAAAGCAACATTTCGGTTATTGTGTTCTTTAGAAACATTACACCAGAAAAAATATGGAATTTCAACTGGCATAAGCGGTTCGCAATGGCTTGAACCTCTGTCGCATATCAACAGGAAGAAGAGTTTTGTATTTCTATTAAGAAACAAAAATGAACTGAAACCGTCAAAGTGGTCCATAGAATCGGTCTGTAGAAGATAGAAAATCAAGCAAGTCCAATCTAGGTCGAATTCAGAAACCAGAGAGACAGGGACCTGTTTCTTCCCAAAAGCGACCAAATACATACCACTACAAACGGTTTGTATAGATTGATGCCAGATAGCCGCCCAATTTCAGCAAATTATTTTGCGTTCCAGCGTTCGAGTAGCAATGTAGCAAAACCGAAGCCTAACCCAGATAAACGCAGATGGAATACCTCCGCATCAGCGGATATTTCAATCAAGAATGCTCGAGTGCTAGTAAAAAATATAGGAGACGATTCTTGGCTAAGTTGTGATTCAGCAAACGAAAGCCTCGCTTTGTCTGCGCTCAATGCTGCTGCATTAAGAACATCTACGCCACAACCTTCCAGCGACGTCAATTCTCCACACAGCACTAATGTGTTACCACAATTGGACATACCAAAAATCTTGGTAATACCTCGGGTTCTGCGCCCGAGTGTTCTCCGAAATTAGGCGGGGTACATCGATATGCTTTAAGCATAGTATACACAAATGGTTGCAGCGTGCGTAGTTTCAAGAATTTATGGTCACAAAAAGCACATAGCTTCACAATTACCATATCATAGTAAATATTCGTTCAGGAAATAGGTATAAAATAAACATGTAATGTCAAGTATAGTCAAGTTGTGTCGTTACCATGAGTCAATACGCAGGTGTCGTCAAATCATTAGGCAACAAATAAGTATCCAAATTTCGAATAAACGTTTCGATGCTGGGAGAGATGACAAGAGTTTCGAAGAGGGAATTCCAAAGGAAACAGACACGTACACAATAAAAATATCGGCGACAGCTGATACGGGAGTGGGGAATTTGCAGTGTCGCTGAGTGGCTGCGTGTATGTCGTGACTCACGGTATTCGAATAAATGTTTTAAGGGATGATGGGGGGTATTTAATATCTTGTATGTTAGTATCACATCGCTTCGAAGGCTTCTTTGAAGGGGAGTGGGTAGCCTCAGTTTTTGCAATCGTTCCTCGTACGTTAGATTCCGGAAACCTTTCCCGAGTTTGGTTGCGCGATGGTATATTTTGTCAAGCAACAGTATATCTTTTTTTAACCACGGAGTCCACGCTTGTGATGCATGCTCCATGGTTGAAAATATATATGCTTTCATGATGGTGGGCCACGTTCCAGGCGAGAAGGTTCTGAAAATCCGTCGCAGCATACTTAGAAGCTTGGAAGCACGCTTGTAGATAACCTCACAATGCAGGCTGTTCTTCAGGCTGCCGCATACCCAGACTCCAAGATCCCTTTCCGATTCTGTCCAGCTCAAAATAGTCTGCCCAAAGTGATATTGGTATTGGAATGGCTTACCAATTTGCAACACCTTGCATTTTTGGAAATTGAATGGTAAATTATTCCGTACCGACCATTCATGTAGAGCATCTAGATCACGTTGCAGCTGTACACAGTCCGCAGTTGTTTTTATCCGCGTCCAAAGTTTAATGTCATCAGCAAAAAGAATCACCTTGCATGCGAGCGTCTCTGGTAGGTCGTTGATGTAAGCCAAGAAAAGTACTGGCTCGAGGACTGAGCCTTGCGGGACGCCACTAGAGGCATCAATAGCCTGTGATTGTACCCCGTTGATTCGAACGATCGCCTTGCGCCCATTGAGGTAACTTTCAAGCCATATGAGTAGCTGTCCGCTGATACCCATCTGCTCCAGCTTTTGTAATATTCGAAAGTGATCAACTCGGTCAAAAGCTTTAGACATATCCAGATAACAAGCGTGGATGCTAGCTCCTTCTTCAACCGCTTGGGCCTATTCATTTAAAACCGTCAACAAATTTGTCGAGCATGAGCGAGATTTACGAGAACCATGCTGTGCTACAGATAGCATATTTTGTGATTCCACGTGATGAACTATATTTTCAGTCACGATACGCTCTAGAACTTTGGATATCACAAAGAGTAGGGTAACAGGACGGTAGTTTGCCGGATCTGAACGTCTACCGCCTTTGTAGATAGGTAAAATTACCCATGTCTTCCACTCTGTTGGTACCACTCCTTCAATTAGAGAATGTTTAAACAATTCACACAAAGGTTCACACAGCTGCTGTTCGCAGGATTTTAGTATAGTCGGAGTGATTCCATCCGCTCCAGGGGATTTCCTAGGGTTCATTCGACACAAATGTCGTTGTATAATCACTGGATTTATCTCGATCTCAGTCAGCTGTTGCGTCATGTTGATGGCGGTAATTCTTCAGTCATTGATCGCTAAAGGACTAAATACTTTAGCATAAAATTGAGCGAGAGCATCAGCTGTATCCTTTGCAGAGACTGTTAATCCATCGTCAGTAAGAACAGGAAACACCCCTGGTTTCACGCTCGATCGCGCATTGACAATCCGATAAAGCAATTTAGGATTTCCTTCCATTTTCCAAGATAGAAAGCGATGGTTATTTTGCTTGTCTTCTTTGATGAGAGTGTTTACTTTGTTGCGAATTCCGCAAAATTGTTGCCATGACGCATCAGTCTTGGTATTTCTGTATTGAAACCAAGCAGAGTTCCTTTGCCCGATCCATTTTTTCGTGCGACTACGAAGTTTAAAGCGAAAGTCGCTTACCCTTCGTTCATTAACAATTCGCGCATTTTGATATATGCTTGACTGAAGACTTTCTGTAAGTGTGGTGCAATGTGTTTCCGTGTTGTGATAATCAAGCATTCGCCAATTTCCTAACCCAAGCGCGTCACGCAAACTCACGTTGTCGATCCTTCTGAATAGTTTTGCGGACTCACATACTCGTCTAGCGCTGCATACGTATTCAAAACCTAACACAAGATGATCACTTCGACCGAGAGGGGCAATGTAGTCAACACCTTCAACTGCTTTGTCTCGGAAGTTAGGATTAGATCCAAAACGGACGGTAACTCTGATCCTCTTCTGTGAGTAAAGTCGGACACATGGTTATGCAGTGGAATCATATCGATCAGCTCATGGAATTTATGATCAGGTGTGTGTAGAGGGTGATCTGATCTGTTAAAAATATGAGGAAGGTTGAAATCTCCCATGACCAGTAATTCAAGATTCAAGATTCAAGAATTTATGGTATAAAAAATCTCGTAGCTGTACAACTCCACAGGATATTCGTATAAGGACAATAAATATATATACAAAATAAATTGAGTCATTAGGAAGATCGACAGTGTTGTAGTTACAAAAATGTCATGTATTGTCGCTGTATGATAAAAAAAATTATTCGTTTGAAAAAAGATCATGTTATATAAACGGGATGTAGGGTGAAATTACTACGCATAAATATTTCCAATTTGTTCCTGAAAATCCTTTCACTAGATGATTGGACAACATCTGACGGTAGGGAGCTCCATAAGAAACAAACGCGCACCGAATAGAAGAATCGACGGGAGTTCCAGTGGGAATGTGGAATATCAAATGCCAATGGGTGAGTACGTGTGACATGACTTGACTGGAGGCGAAATAGATGCCTCAGAGGGTGCGCCTTGGCGTTCATTATTTTGTAGGTTAGTATTAGATCGAATCGAACCCTTCTGCGAAGCTGTCTATCCAAATTAAGCTGCTCAAGTCGATTCTCATATGGTAGTTTGCGGAGGCAGCCAACCATTTAGGTTGCGCAGTGATAAATCCTCTCGAGCAGCTTGATGTCCTTTTGTAGCCACGGTGACCAAGCTTGCACTGAATAATCCATCACCGGGTTAATATACGTATTTATGAGCATGGGAAATGATTCACGGGAAAAATGTCCGAAAATCCGCTGAAGCATACCTAGCATGCGGCTAGCTCGGTTGTACACTGCTTCGCATTGCATGCTATTCTTCCACTAATCCATACACCGAGGTCCTTTTCTTTGGTTGTTCATTCAAGTTGGTTTGATCCAAGGTTGTATGAGAATGGGAAATCTTTGCCTATTTGCAACATTTTACACTTTCGGAAGTTGAATGGAAGTTTGTTTCGCTCCGACCAGCTGTTCAGTACATCCAAATCGCTTTGTAAGCGCAAACAGTCCACGATTGACGTGATTCGCATCCAAACTTTAACATCATCCGCAAAGAGAACCATTTTGGCTGTGACAAGTTTCGGAAGGTCGTTGATGTAGACCAAAAAGAGAAGCGGACCAAGTACCGAACCTTGTGGGACACCGCTAGTGGCTTCGATTTCCCCAGACATCACACCATCGATACGTACAGTTGCCTTGCGATCAAGAAGGTAACTTCTCAGCCATGTAAGAAGGCACCCATTAATACCAACATCGTGCAGCTTGCTCAGGAGTATGGAATGGTCCACGCGATCAAACGCCTTTGATATGTCCAAGTAACACGCATGCACGCAACCACCATTATCCACTGCCTGCGTCCAGTCATCCAGTGTCTCCAGTAGGTTAGTCAAGCAAGAACGAGACTTCCTAAATCCATGTTGCTCTCTGGACAGCAAGTTTTGGGCTTCGAGATGATTCACAATTCTTTCACACACAATTCGCTCCATAACTTTTGAGATTACTGGAAGGAGTGTAACAGGGCGGTAATTTGCTGGGTCAGAACGAGTTCCACCTTTGTAGATGGGTGTTATGATTCCTCTCTTCCAGTCATTAGGTACAACACCCTCCCTCAGGAGTGATTAAATAAATCACAAAGTGGTTCGCACAATTGACTGCCGCATAACTTTAGGATTGCAGGTGTGATTCCGTCAGCTCCCGGGGACTTGTTGATATTCAACTTACGTAGGTGGTGCTGCACTATTTCCGAACTGATGCATACATCGCGTATAGTCTCCGGCACAATTGGTGCTGACAATGCTGACCGTTGTAATTCATCCTTTGGGGTGAAAACTCGTGAATAAAAACTGGCTAGAGCGTTAGCGGTTTCCAGCACAGAATCAGTTAGTCCGTTATCTGTCATGATCGGAAATACTCCGGGTTTCAGCTTCGTAGCGTTGTTAACAGTTCGATAAAGCAGTTTGGGATTACGCTGCATTCTTACCGCTAGCTGAAGCTGGTGATATTTTTTGTCCTCTCGGATGAGATTTGTGACTTGATTCCGCAATTCGCGAAAGTTTGCCCACGTCGAATCAGTTCTGGCAACCCTGTGAATAGCCCATGCCAAATTTCGCTTTGTCAACCATTTTCTAGTCCTACTGCGAATTCTGAACTGTCGTTCTTTGCTATTATGTTTCGGGACATATTCAGAATTGAAATGTATCATGTTGATTATGTAATCTGTCAGGGTTGTGCAATGCGAGTCCGTATCACTGAGATTTATATTATGTTCATCGAAAACTACCATTGTTTCCATCAAACCAATGTAATCCACTTTTCTATTTCGTTTCGTTTGCTTTACAATTCTACTGGCGCTGCACACATATTGAAATAGCGGAACGAGGTGGTCGCTTCGAGTCAGCGGAGGGTGATACTGAACATTTTCAACGGCTGTGTCTTCGGAGGTTAAGACTAGGTCTAGAACAGAAGTCTGTTGAAAATTTCGTTGACGTGTATAATCGAAAACATGATTATACAAGGGGATGTAATCGAACAGTTCGCGAAATTTGTAGTCTAGTGATAGGGGTGGATGATCTACTCGGTTATATAGTTGAGGCAGATTGAAGTCTCCTATAATCATCAATTGCGAATTGCTTCGCATCTCTCCGGCATATTGTAGAGCCTTTAAGACCCTGTCGTTTTGAGCATCCGTCGAAGATGGAGGGCGATATATTATACCCATGATGCAGTCGTCCTGAGACTCCTGTGTAAGGCTACACCAAAGGGTATCTTCTGATTCGAGATTGGGATCGTGAATCTTTATGCACTGAAGACGTTCGTGAAAGTATAAAGCCACACCACCACCTTTTCGTGGACGATCGTTCCGTAATAGTATCATGTTTGGGATCGACAGTTCGCTTTCAGTCACACAAGATTGAAACCAGGTTTCAGTCACAGCGACGAGGTCCGGTGAGTATCGTTTGCAGTGCTCGGTTAGTTCAGCCAATTTATTAAACACACTTTGGGCATTTGTATAGAGACACTTTACTGAGCTTTTAGCATGTAACAACGAGCCAGTAACAGTATTTATTGGTCCGACGCTGTCGATGTCGGAATTTTGTCGTTTTTTGAAGCAAGTTGAGATATTTTCACTGGTGAATTTGAGTCAGACTCGGATGCTTTTGCAATGGAAGGCTGCAATTTGACATCAACAACTCTGAGATTGCACAATCTAGCGTTATCGGGTTATATTTTCGGTCCACTATATAATAAGACATACATACATACATAATAATCTCTTTCTGTATAGTTTTAGTTCGGATCGGACATCATCTGCCATACTATTTGACAAAAATGTAATCTTAAGTGGATTTGAACATTTTCCTTGATAGTTTAGCGAGCAAGGTATTCGGTATGTGTCAACGACTACAGAATTTGAAGAGCCGATAGTCGCGGCAATAAATGACCACTGTTTACGATCGTGCTCTTTTCTTCCGTAAACCTTTGTGGCTCCTGTATTTTTAGGAACGTCAAGCAGAATAATACTCCTTGATGCTGCTTGATCCCGACCATTGGGTGTTCGTTGCCTTTCCCACCAAGGTACGTCAGCATGTATGCGTTGGTGTGAGTCATTTTGTGCTCGGAGCAAATACGAATTGAGTAGGACATTTTCCATGTCCTTTTCGTTGGCAAAAGTGATCGTAAGCAAAGGTGGTTTGTCTTGGTTGGGGGACTTCGGATGACGAGCGAGCCAAGTTACCGATACCGGGTGTATAACATCTAAGCCAATTCGATTGCAAAGATCTGACCAATTCTCAAGGTCATGTTTTTGCCTTGCATGAAAGAGCGTGATTTCTGACTCAGTAATATTGGTGCAGATTACGCTTAAATTCTTTCCGTGTTTAATAGAGAATATTGGCTTCTTATGATGTGAGACGGTTTTGCTCAGAACTTTCTCTTTCGCCCGAAGTGTAGGCGTCTGTGCTTCCGTCAAACACTTACCTGCTTTAGTCACCATATGGGCAAATGTTGGGCTGTTAGTGTGTGATGCAACTAGACGTTGAGGAGTCTTGGCTATAGTGTTCGCAATTTTATTCGATGATGACCACGGGAAGCAGGGTTCAATAGGACCATGTTTGTTGCATCCGGATAAGCACTCACAACACTCAGTCAAGGGTGCGCTTTTTGGTGTAGTTTTCTCAAGCTTTTTACCGCATTGAGCAACATCTATTTCGGGTAGAATTGTGTTGAAAATTGTATCTACTGAAATTGGCTTAAGTGTTTCCTCGAGTTTTCGATAACATTTTTCTAAAATCTCTATTTAAGATTCCAGCTTTGCCTCATGGGGAGGATTTGTAGTTATGTCACTAGGCTGTTTTTTCGACATGCACTACATACGTAGCAAACGCCGAGAAAATCGACGTTGTTAATAAACAATACCACTTCCTGCGTTAGGGCTTTATCACAGTTGGTATGTATTTTACCCAGGCAGCCAAAATATTTAACCACATGAGATCTGGCACTTACCCCTTTGTTACAGATTTGACAGACATCACGTGCTGCCTTCTTTGTCTGGGGCTTTAAGGTCATCCTTCGTGTCATTGTAACAATCCAGCGAGTGATGAATCAGTGCACTTGGCGATGAGGTTGTTTATAGACCGATAGCTAGCGGTGGAGTGAATGTGTTGGATCAGAGTGACGCGATGCAAGAGGTAAAAAAGCAAACGATTTTAAATCAACGTGATGCTGTTTAACAAGTTTTAATCTGACAGAGTTAAAAAAACTTTCAGTCGATTGGAAATGATGAGAACTTTTCAACAGCGCCCGAACCGAAACGATATTCTCAATTGCCAGGGATATTGCACACGTAGGTAAATTTGGGTTAAAGCTTAAAAATTCAATTTTCAAGTATTCAAGTATTGTTCGAAGTTGAAACTGGTATAATCCGAACGAGCAACTTGAGACGAGTCCAATGATATCTGAACCGTCCAGCTCAGACAAGCAGGTAAGGAAATAAATTCAAAAGTATGAGAGCACAAACTTATACGTCCGCCCAACACGTCAACTTGTTCACCTATTTTTGCCTTTTAACTGTAACAAATGGCGTGAGTGTTGTGAAGGTGTTAGATCTCCTAGCTCAGATATGGTAAGAGTTTTCGCAAGTTTTACTCATCGGTGGATACAAATCGAGAAATAATTGCAGATTTGAGCTCATCGTACTGATCTGTGGCAGGTTAATCATAAATTAAATCAACAACTTCTCTGGCGACGGAGGTCGGAAGCATCCCAACAACGCGGTAGTAGTGTGTGCATTGTATTCGAACATGATATGACTCGAATTGACCTTCGATTTGTGCAAACCATAGACGTGGTTCTGTCGCGTCGAATACGAGTAATGTGAATTGATTGACAAAATTTTGTCTTCGTTATTTGTATTATGGTTCATGGCGCGAATCAAATTGAATGCGTGTTCTAGCTCAGCAATTTGTAGTGGATAGCGAGGAATGGTTTCTGAGGCTGCGTGTATTCCGGTTATATCCACAGCATTTTGAGTTATCTCTAGCTAGGGATGCTAAATCCGACCCGAAAAGGTTTTATAGCTATGCACAGTCAAAAGGAAAAACTAGGGAAAACATAGGGGATTTGAAACTGGAGGACGGAAAAGTTGCCGATACCGACCTGTCTAAGGCGACTGCCTTCTCAGAGTTTTTCAGTAGCGTTCAACGACGGGATAATTCTTCAAACGCACCGTCAGGTCTGCTTAACCTGACACCTGGTGTCCATGTATTAGATGAGTTGTCTTTCAATGAGGCTGAGGTGTTTGACGCACTTATCCATGTTCGGGTCAACAAATCTGAGGGACCGGACGGCATCTACTCAATTATGCTTAAGAATCTTGCCTCAGTGCTTGCCGAACCGTTTCGCCAGCTCTTTAATTCATGCCTGCAACTAGGAGTTGTTCCCAGTAAGTGGAGGGAAGCCATAGTCGTGCCAATACACAAAAGCGGTTGCAGGTCAACTGTTGGTAACTATAGACCGGTCAGCCTGACCAGCACCGTCTCGAAAGTAATGGAAAAACTGCTGCGTGATAAAATCTGTCAGCATCTTTGTCGGTATTCTCTGTTGAGTGTAACTCAGCATGGATTTCTTAAGGGTAGATCCTGTCTGACTAACTTCCTTAGCTTTCTCAATACTGCCACTAAAAGGATGGATGAAGGGAAGCCTGTCGAAGCCCTCTACCTAGACTTCAGTAAGGCTTTCGATTCCGTAAATCACCGCCTTCTAGAGATTAAGCTAGCAGCCAAAGGCATACGTGGTAGTCTACTTGCTTGGATAAAGGCCTTCCTTACAGGTAGACATTCCGAGTGAGAGTAGGATGTACGCTGTCGAATCAAACCGACGTGACCAGTGGTGTACCCCAAGGTTCGGTACTTGGCCCTCTTCTATTCCTGATTTTCATCGATGACTTGTCCTCTGAATTGAAGTGCCCATGCTTCATTTTCGCGGATGATGTGAAATTCATCGGATCAACGGATGAAGAGACCTTGATGCACGACCTTGAGCGGGTCATAAACTGGTCACACCAGTGGGATCTCCCACTGAACCTAAATAAGAGCCAACTCTTGTCAACACTGGTTGATAAGATTTCGGTCCAGGTGGCGGGGAATTCCCTCAGTGTTAACGCCACACAGTGTGTTGAGGATTTGGGTGTACTGGTTAGGGCTGACTTCAAATGGGAGGACCAATGTGCCGCTGCGGCTCAGCGTGCACGCAAGGTACTTTTTCGGCTGAAATCAGTGCTATCGAGCAGAAGACCCGATGTATTCCTGCCACTGTACAAGGCATTAGTTCGGCCGCATCTTGAATACTGTGTTCAGGCGTGGTGTCCTCACTACAAAAAAGAACATCCTTTGACTTGAAAGTGTACAGCGCCTCGCAACTCGCATGATTGAAGGTCAGCGATGGAAACCGTACGCTGTGCGCCTAATGTCTCTCGATCTTTTCTCCCTTAGGCGCCGTCGTTTAAGAGGTGACTTAATAGAAACCTTTAAGATCTTGAAGGGTTTGAGTGGCGGGCAAATGAACGACTTCTTTACCTTAAGTCCCGAGCTGGGCACCCGGGGCCACTCACTTAAAATTGCTAAGAAACGATGTAGGCTAGACTCCAGGAAACACTTTTTCAGCCTTAGGGTTGTTAACTTCTGGAACATTCTTCCAGAAGAACTTATATCCTGCAGTACCGTGTCTAGTTTTAAGCAGGGTTTGGACCGCAACTGGGGTAAGTTTTTTCCTGAATACTCGCCTTAATTGCTTTACAAGCTTAGGTTTTTTATCTTTTAGCGTTATCCCGTAAATATAGTGAGGGCTAGAGTTCTCTGTGTTTTTTAATTTTTATTATACACAATGCTACTTCAGCTAACCTCTCACCGTGCTGGTGAAGATAAACTGCTTTTTCTTTTTCCAGCATCGGCTATAACGCGGTGCTTCCTAAGTTCAACCCGGATAATCTCTTGGCTTCGCGATCGGCGAAGATTTCAAACAGACAAAAAGAATATACGTTTTGGCAGTGGTGGGTGCTTCTCTGCAGCTTTCCACCGAAAGAAATTCTGGACGCTCGATTAGCTTGTTAGCCACATACTGTCCTGTGCGAACTGAACTGAACTGAACTGAAACTACTACTGCGCGCGGTACGTTCAACTTGGTTGTATTTCCCACGCTCTCACACAATCTATTTCCAAATCGCTATTCTCTGACTTTTGCTGTAAATTGTTAATCAATTTATCGCATTATATACACATCGTAACTAGAATCAACATATTCTATTACGTTTTTGAAAATTTTCATATATATTCATTGTTATTTGAATTTTTAAAAATAATCAAACTATGCCTAAAGCTTCATATCCCTGCATTTCAAGTGAATGTGGTAAGAAAGTTGTAAAAGGCATAGCTTGTGATGTGTGCCAGAGATGGGCGCATCCAAAATGCTCTGGCATTCTTGCCAAGCATTATGAAACTTATTGTAAAATTAGTTTCATGGAATGGGTATGTTGGGAGTGTAAGAAAAACGCCAGGGAAGTATTCCTGAGGACCTCCGCTAGTATTTTAAACAATGTTGAGACAAATAGTAAGAGTTCTCCGTTGTCCTACGCCGAGGTCGTAAGAATAAGAACAACCCCGTCAACAAAACCCGGCCCTGCCCGCAATACCATCAATAAGAATAAAAAAGCAGCACAGGGGGGGAAAAAGAACCTAAAAAAGAAAACCGTCGATAACAGTAAATGTCCGGTAATAACACAGCAAGCTAACTACGTTGCTTTAGAAAGGCAAATAAATGCCTTAGCTGAGCAAGTTAGTAAGCTTTCTGCACCCCACAAAATGGCGGAAACGAGGCCATCTCGTACTCTCCTCATACTAAATAGGGAAGAGCCGCTGATTCGCGAAAGCAAATCCCGGCGCCAAATGGACCGTTCTAGGGTTCAAGATATTTTGCGCATGGCAGGGCTAATTAACTGCCAGGTAAAAAGGGTCCATCGTGTAGGCCGGTGGAACCCAACTGTAAATAGCGCTCGTCCGATCTTGGTAGAATTCATGAACCAGCAGGACAGGGATACGCTTCTTTTAAAAAGTGCTTACCTTGAGCGCTACACAAATGGGCGATTCAAAGTTGTCCAAGATAAGGGGCCTCAACCACATTTTTCATGGAAAGCGTTCAAAAACGCCCATGACTGGCTTGAAAACTCCCATAAAAGGGATCAACCTTAGCCACCATAAAATGTTTAAGTCATCTGCGGTAGTTGTCATTGAAGATGTACTCCAAAATGGGCCGCCAGTAGAATACGAGCGCATGAAAAACTCGCTTTTCAGTAAGCTTCTGAACGAGGAAAATCTATGTACAACTGCCATTAGGCCGGTGCAAGCTCGTTCGCAAGGGCAGTCTAGCCACATATCAACTTCTCCGGTTTCAAAAAACGGGGTACTCCCACCCCGAGTAAAGTTAGTTTAAAATGTGCGCAGAATAGAAATACCCGTGTACTGTACACAAATGCTTGCAGTATACGTAATAAATGGGGCGAGCTGCAGCTTACTGCACTGGAAAACCAGGTCGACATAATTGCCATCTCCGAATCATGGTTGAAACCAGATGATCATGTTCCGTCATTTGTATCAACTAAGTATTCCATCTATCGTCAGGATAGGGATACTGGTGCTACGGGAGGGGGAGTGGCAATTATGATAAACGAAGATCTCCCCCACAGTGAGACATCGATAAAGATCGCTTCTCACTCAATCCAACTAACATCGGTATTTCTTACTGTCGCTAGAAGAAGACTGGCACTTGCATGTGCTTATAGAAGCCCGACGCTTCATCATTAGACGACCAATTACTGATGGACACATTGGAAGTACTAAAAGGGCAATGCAACGCATTACTAATTGTCGGAGACTTCAATCTCCCGGGCATTGATTGGCGTACTGAAATTTCTTCACCAGGGTCAGTTGAGTCGCAATATCTAGACTGGTTTCATGTCGGGGCCTTTTATCAACATGTCAGGGAACATACAAGGTTTAGGACAGGACATACTCCGTCAACTTTAGATTTGGTTCTATCGTCTCATGAAAGAGATATTTATGGAATCAAATACCTTTCGCCACTAGGCAAGAGCGACCACGCTGTAATTCTTCTTGACTGGACTTTAGTGCATCCTAGTCCTCAAGTAAAGATGTCCCGCAACTTTGGTCGAATGGACATCGTCCAACTACAAACTAAAGCAATGAATCTAAGTTGGGAACCAGACGAATTAGAACCTAGTGTAGAAATCAGGTGGAATATTATAAAAGGGCACCTTTTACAACTACAGGATGATTTTGCTCCTCTACAACCAGTGAGAACGCGAGGAAAACCACCCTGGTGGAGCGCGTCTATTCGCAAGGCTATTAGATGCCGTGACCGTAGCTGGAGGGCGTACAAATTCTGTGGAACTCACAGATCTAGACTGCAGTACATACAGACCAGAAATTCAGCTGTTGCGCTGCAAAGGAAAGCTAAAAGGGACTTCGAATCCCGACTTGCCAAAAAAGCAAAGATTAACTTGAAAGCTTTTTATGGCTATGTTCAGTCCAAGCGATCATTAAGAGAAGAAATAGGTACGTTAGTGCTGGACGATGGCAATACGGCTTTGACTGCACCGGAAAAAGCCGATGCGTTGCATTCATTCTTCTGCAGTGTTTATCGGCGCGATTCAGGTAACTGTTTAGAAACTCACGAGTGCAGAGCACCTCCCTTTAGCTCGGTGGAGGTTAATCAGGAAATGGTCACCACATTCTGTCGCAGCTGGACAAAACTAAGTCGGCTGGCCCCGACGGCATACATCCGGCTATTCTTCAACCGCTCGCGAATATAGTTAGCCTTGCAATCAGAAATCTTTTCGAAGCTACCTTACTCCAGGGTATACTACCGGATGATTGGAAACGAGCGGCGGTAATAGCCATATACAAAAAGGGTCCAATTTCGGATGTACGCAACTACAGGCCAGTGAGCCTGACAAGCATTCTTTGCAAGTGCTTGAAAAAAATCATTCGGCACCAGGTATGTAAACATTTGGTAGCCAATTCCTTACTATCCGATGCCCAGCACGGATTCTGGAAAGGAAGGTCCTGCCTAACCAATCTTCTAAGCTTTCTGGACGAAGTGACATTACGCCTCGATGAAGGAAGAGTAGTCGAAGTCTGCTATCTTGATTTTCAAAAGGCATTTGACTCGGTGAACCATAGGTACCTTCTGCACAAACTAAGTATGTGTGGCGTCACAGGTGACCTACATCGATGGTTAGACAGCTTCTTAACTAATCGCACTAACTATGTTAGAATTGCAGGGGAGTGCTCGCAGGAATCACTGATTCTCAGTGGAGTGCCTCAAGGCTCGGTGCTTGGTCCATTACTTTTTCTTATTTTTGTAAACGACCTGGCAGCGTGCTTGAGTTCACGCTGCTTCCTGTTTGCCGATGATGTTAAGATCCTAGGAACCGACAGTAGAGATACGCTTATCTCTGATTTAGAAAAAGTAATCGAGTGGACAAAGACCTGGGACTTGCCACTAAACCTGGGGAAGAGCTGTCTTCTGACGACTGATTTAGCGACAACCCAACTAGAAGTTGGAGAAGGAACTATCAGAATAGCGGCTGCTCAGAAAGTGAAGGATCTTGGCATTACTATAACAGGCGATTTTAAATGGGCTACTCAATGTGCCGAAGCTGCAAACAAGGCTCGCAGAGAATTGTTCAGACTTCGCTCAGCGTTATCTTGCCGAAAACCTTCAATCTTCATCCCCTTATACAAAGTAGTCGTGCGGCCTCACTTGGAGTACTGCGTTCAATCCTGGGCACCGTACTTAAAAAAGGATATAGCATGTCTCGAAAGGGTCCAGCGCCTTGCGACTAGGATGGTTGAGGGTCAGGCAGGTAAAACTTATGAGGCTAGACTCAAGGACCTCGGTTTGTTCTCACTAAAGAGACGGCGGCTGCGAGGTGACCTAATAGAAGCCTTCAAGATTCTAAAGGGTCTTACAGGTGATAATATTACTGAAATCCTTAAACTTGCACCTAAAGCAGCTACAAGAGGTAATTCCATGAAACTTCTAAGAGTAGGCCCAGGTTGCTGGCACGTGAGCACTTTTTCAGCAACCGTGTGGTCAACTTCTGGAACAAGCTCCCAGATTGTATAGTAAGCCTCCCAAATGTGTTGAGCTTTAAAAGGGAATTAGACGTTAAATGGTCTATCATATTTCCGCATATTGTCTAATAAAAAAACTTTATAAAAAAACAAAAAAACGTATTTTTACATTTTTATCATATCTGTCTAGGCCTGGACAACCTGACAGTAAATTAGCCCACATGCAGTCTATGACTGTGTTTCACTTTACCTCAACTAGGCTAGTGATTTCATACACCACACATTGTTCACGCATATTATTGCATTGTTTCCTGAATAGCTGACCTCTCACCGTGCTGGTGAAGAGAAACCCTACCTTACTTTCCAGTTATTCGGAAGCAAGAACGTGTGAAAAGTACGAACTGTATACTCGATATCGAAGTGCCGGGTGCTCAACCGCATACCGTCGAAGGAAATCTGGGCGCGTGATTGGCTTTAGCCACCTTCAGCCCTGTGCAACTTGAACTTGAACTTTAACTGAACTTGAAATGTGGCGGTTGATTCAAACGCATCCAGGTGTTCTTGGGGTTAAATCCTTGTGAATATTGTTACTCTCTTAATATTTTAATTAATGGAAAAGCAGTTTTGTAAAGCTCATGATCACTATAGGTTAATTTATAGCTGCATTATAAACACCTTGTTGTATTTTATAGCTGTAAACTAAATTATTTGTTATGTTTTATTTTTAAAATGAAAACCTCATTAAATTATTGTGTTGCTCACATCCACCGCACCTACACACCTAATTATATAAAAGAAAATTTCAATAGTTCTATTTGTTATGTGCAATGCCTATATCGTTTGCGGATTTGCTGTTGTACTGTTCATTATTTGATAGATCTGCAACGTTTGTGTTTGTGCTTGTTCCTCCCTCTGGTTCACAAGCATTTCGAATTTTGTCACAGTTAAGCTTTTCGATATCTAATGCCATTTTTGACTTTCAGCCACATGGTCATCCTTGAGTATAGAAGATCAACGATGCATCGCTCAGGTTTTAGAATCCCATCGTGTCCACAAATGCTGATTCAACGCACTCTTGAATAGCTGCTCTGACGGAATATACAGGAGCTCGGTCGTTGGCGAGTTCCACTTTTTCTCCACCCGCGTGCTCTCATGACTCAACTCTAGCTTTCATGTCCATGAGCCATTGATTTGCCTACTATGCTGAAGAATTATGAACTTGTCACCACATTGACCGATGAGGATGCGGTTGGTCGTGAGAATTCAAACCGCTCTCGTCGAAGTTTTATTGGGTAAAATTCAAGCAAACTCTGTAGCCGTAGCTGGATCATTACCATAAGCAGTGATGCATGTATGGATGAAAACACAAGCCTGATCCAGACAAAGTGCCGCACAGTCATAGTCTGATAAAGTTTTTGATA
>JACCGJ010001728.1:9060-19279 GCA_013407085.1 Atriophallophorus winterbourni
CGACGAGAACAAATGGAAGAGTTATGGCACAAACGAGAGAAAGCTAACTTTTGGTAGATCCAGAAACAAGTGTTTAGAAGACCGAATAATTGGCGAATGATGACAGACTTTGCAACGGGGCTGCACCAGTTCTACAGCATTGATTAATCGACCACATTTGTCACACTGATCACCACGAGCATCCAAATATTGGCAAAATGGACAAGTTCCTTCAACAAATCGGTCAGCTAAAAATCTGAAAGGTGAATTGAATAATGGGGCATCAAACCAGGTAACCATTAGATCAGTCTACCAGGAGCGAATGGAGAGACAAGAATGGAAAGTTTGTGGTAAAATATAACCTCACATGACTTGTGACATTATATTGACACTGACGAAAGTACCGCAAGTAGAGTCAAAGTACAAGTGCTATGCCTAGTACAAACGGTTTTCCAAAGTTGATCCTTCTATCTACAACTAATGAATGCCAACAGTACGAAAGCATTGACTATGGATGACCAAATGAGAGCAAAATATAATCGGTATTTCCAAAACGTTTCACAATCCATCCCAGATCATTTTGCGTAGCATATTTGTTTTTCACTTCACCGGCTCATAAAAGTCGATCATATAGTGTTTATCTGGTGAGTACACACCGCGAGAAACCAGTTGTAGAGTTTAAGTAACGGGAACGTCAACGAAATAAATTCAAAATATTCCAGTTCTCTTGTACATAGAATTGGATAACATGGACCAGATTCAAGCATAAAAGGGTGGGCAATCGTGGTTCGAGGTCGACCGTATTTTCGCGTAAACCTGATTATCTAGCACACCCACGTGTGAAGAAACGAAAGGCAGAGAAACAGAGGTCATAGCCCAGGACCCTGCGTAGTGGGTTAAACCATACCACATTTACAGCGTGATACAAA
This sequence comes from Atriophallophorus winterbourni, assembly GCA_013407085.1. NCBI lineage: Eukaryota > Metazoa > Platyhelminthes > Trematoda > Plagiorchiida > Microphallidae > Atriophallophorus > Atriophallophorus winterbourni. The sequence continues at coordinate 9,969 of JACCGJ010001728.1, forward strand.
TGTGGCTGGGCTCAAGGGCCTTGAAGCGCCGGCAAAGAAAAAATATTCATAACATATTTCGTTTAACTGGATAACGTTATGTAAGAACGATTTGTTGCATAACTCAATTATTATAAGAGAATCGATGTCAAAAGGATGAAGAATTAAGAGATGTCACGACCTTAAAAATGTCACAACAAGTTGAAAAGCGGTAAACATACTTGGAACACTTTTCGCAGAACAGTTGCTCCATAATATTTTCAGTTATGAATTTATTTTTCCAGAGTTTGATAAACAAATCTTGTACGATTCTGAAAGAAATAAAAGTGAAATGTTATGTGTTGTCGAGTAAAAAGAAAATACGTTAGTAGGAATAATATGACAATAATACAGTAGCTATATTTAGTGTGACCGAGAAAATGTCGAGCGGCGCTTCGAATTTCATGTATAAGTTCACATTCAAAGAACTCACTTCAACTAAAAAATAACTTTGAGCGATATTATGAAAACCAATCTTATAGGCCTTCCAACAGATTTAAATACGGCGCGAATATATCCAAGCACGACCGTGGCATTTTAACGGGTGTCACACACATAAAGAACGGGTTGCGAACGGATCACATTGGACTGTCGTGATTTGTGAAAACGATTGAATTGACAACGAATCGCTTAAAAACAAAAAAGCAAACGCACGAATTTCATTGGCACCCGAATCATCAAGATGGGTAAAACCACCAATATTATATTTGAGTAGTTAAAACAAACATACACAGAAATCAATGTGAATGAAGTGGGTCATTTTAAGCAAATTTTATTACTCTCGGGCTAGCAATACGCGTTGGTTATGCAAACTTACTTCGAGTGCATTTCCGTGGTCGTCCTCCCGAAAAAATCAAAGTGAATCTCGAACCAATTGTATATATCACAATGGAGAATGTGGTATTTATCACAAATTTGACGTGGGGTCATGCGTTCAGCAACCGCTTTCGCTTCAGTTGCTGTACCGTACTCGTCTGTGCCACAGATGGACAACACATTATGTCCCGCAAGCTCACAGTAAAGGGCAAACACATTGGCGCTCAGGGTTGAACCAATCATATTACCTAGATGAGGGACATTGTTCACGTACGGCAGAGCAGATGTGACGAGAATGTTGCGAATGCCAGCAGATTTGGGTAGCGGACATCTATGAAAAAAGTAGAACACAGAGTTGCAAACAGAAAATGGTACTGTCAGCAATAACAATTCGAATGCAGCAAAAACCAGATACTGTCGTTTAACATGTCAACCCGTGGTCGGGTAATCGGAAAAGTTGTGGATGCGACGATTGTATGCTACGGAAACAAAGATAAATATTTTATGAAGTATATATTTCAAACAGGTGCATTCCATTAAGATAAATGTTATATGGTAGAAGAGGCTAATATATACTATACACCTTCTAAGACATTTTACTACAAATGCATTGGAAAGTGCATACAAACTCTGACCAAAATAAGGAGAAAATGTTTTCTTTTGCATGCACGAAATCACAAGCCTGATCCAGACAGTGGTGCAATCATAGACAGCAGGTGGGCTATGATACTGTCAGGTTGCCAATGCCTAGACAGACATGAGAATGAAAATAGAAACTGCCGTGAAATCCCAGCGTGTTTCCCAATGCAGCTCAGTAGCAGTGACAGTCAGAAATAAGAGACCTCAGTAGGTGAAATTTGAATAGACAATTATCAATGTACGATAGCAGATCGGTTGTAAACATCGCGTTCGGGGTTGATTAAAATAACTCACTTTGGTTTAGCATAAACAGGAAGCTTAAAGTTGCATATGGGGTGAAAGAAATCGCCAGCTTGTTTGATCTCCTCATGACTGACCGATATCTCAGGTTCCTTGTCAGCAGGAGCTGCTCCGTTGAAAGAGGTCGAATCAATTTGTTTTGGCGTCTTGGATATCTGTTTCTTCACAGGGGCGGTGGAACATGATTTTTTCAAACTGTCAACATGATCCGATTTGATAGACTTATCCTGTAATACGGGTGCCCATAGAGACTAAAAAACAAAGGTAACTTTGAGCCGGTAGCACAAAGAAAACATTGCAGCAAAAGGTCAAGCGAAAACGGGCTTACTTTGAAATTGGAGCCACTCGTAACAAAAACATTTAGTATTTTCTCCGTGTCAATTAAACTGCTAACCATAGCAAAGAATGAAAGCAGTTTATCTGCAGGTGAAAGAACAGGATTCAAAGCGAAGGGCGACTCGGAATGGAACAAAGGAAGAAGGTCGGCCCACACAATAATGGAACAGGCAGTCAACTTATCAGGTGGGAAAATCGAGTCGCTTGTCTCCATGAAACGCAGCAAGTCGATAAAAATTGATTGATATTTTTGTTCCGCAGAATGTTTTGACGTTGCACTTGATGAATCCCGTATGTACCCATGTATTGCAGGCTGATAACGGTTACAATTGTCAAACTTACCAGCAAAACGGATGATTCCCAAAGCAAAAATTCTAGAACCTTGGGTTCTAAAGGATTTTCACCAAACAATCTACTGAAAAAATATGGCATCGAGAAAACTAGTAACTTACCATACTATGGCATTTTGCGAGGTGAGACGAACGAAAGGATCCACAAATAAAACGGCCGAAGAACCTTGAAGTTACTAAAATGCCATTATTTACCATGTAAATCGGAACACTTAGATATCACAACGTTCGGTATTGAAGATGCGGCCACATACGACTTTAGACAATCGATTGTACTCGGATTGAACAAAAGACGCATCTAAAATCACAATGTATATATGAAAGCACAAGCCTGATCCAGGCAAACTGCCGCACAGTCAGAGACTGCACGTGGGCTAAGATACTGTCAGGTTGCCCAGGCCTAGACAGATATGAATGGGGACATAGAAATGGAAATATAAATGGTAGGGAGACTCCAGCGTGTTTCAGCATGCAGCTAACTACCGTTGGCCAATCAATTTAGCTCGATGTTAGCCGCACAGCACAGAAATGCTGCATAATTGCACATCCGTGCATGGGGTGTAGCATTCGTGGCTGTACATAGTAGTGAACGGACAGAATGAAGCGTGTCCAATAATACAGACTCCCACTGATCAATTTCTAAGTTCCGGGAATGTAGGCACAACGAGACTGCTTCCCGTTACAACGTGGATTGTAGCTGGTGGTTCTACCAGTGGCCACTCCGTGTTCGTGCAGAAATGTCCTTAAATCCTCGGACATAAAGGAAGCACCTCTATCTGAATGAATGAAAGACGGCAGACCAAATATTGAAAACACGTCAACGAGGCGCTGCATGATCGTAGACACTTTCATATGCGAGCAAAGAAAAACAAACGGAAAACGGGAATATACATCGACCGGGGTCAGAATATAACGGTTGCAAGTTAATGAAGGGGTCGGTCCTTTAAAATCGAGAAATTGCAAAAATTTCGTTTTTTGACTGTACGTAGGAAGTGCATCGGAAAACGAGTTAATACACAGACGGAGAAAGGAAATGAACGAGTGTCTTTAGTTTGGCTGGCTTATATGTGTCTATGACATACATACATATTACATATATACATACATATACATACATACATATATATATATATGGCGCACGGATGCGCAATCGTGCAGCACTTCCGTGCTACGCAGCTAACACCATGCTAAATTGAGTTGCCACCGGTAGTAAGCTGCATGAGAGTACACGCTGGAGTCTCACTGCTATTGCTATTTTCCTTCACCTTAACTGTCTAGGCCTGGGCAACCTGACAGTATCTTCATCATCATCATCATGAAGCACAAGTCTGGAGCCAGACAAAGTGCCAAGCAATATGAAGCAGGAAAAGCAGATAGGCAAGCGCGTGGAAAAGGGAAAGCAGGCAAGCGGAATACGCAAAAGCAAATGCACAAAAAAGCAGCTTGTTTTTGTAGTTTCACTGCATGCGATTTTTGGTTTTTTTGTTTGTTTTGTTTTTGTTTTTTTATGTAAAATAATACCGAATAAAAAAATTATGACACACATAATAAAATACACTGGCGCCACTGACTTCGGTTTGTAGACATATCGCGTAAGGTTTCCAGCCAACTATTAGGTGGAGCTTTTGGACCCCACCCAGGCAAACGAATACGCCCAACTGAGCCTAGCGCTACGGTGAGTTTCTTCATCCCAACGCGCCACGTAATGGACTGGCCACCCGATCTTTTCTCCCAGCTTCTGTCAGGCTCTGCGAATAAGGCGCGGTACGGTAAACGGTGAGTAGGCATTCTTAATACATGTCCCAACCATCGCAAGCGAGCAAGCATCAACATTTCTCTCAGTCCGTGGCCACCTGGTCCTAACACCCGCTTGCAGACATCTATATTTGTAACACGATGCTGCCACCGAATGCGAGCAATTCTACGCAGGCAACGGGTATCAAAAACAGAAAGCCGACGGACATTTTCCGCTCGGATAGACCAGGTTTCGCAGCCATAAAGGAATGTAGCACGCACCACTTCGTTGTACACTCGGCCTTTAGTATGGAGTGAAACATCGCGTCGACGCCACAAGGTGGCGAAGGTTAGCAAACGCTGCACCCGCTTTGCGAACACGATGTGAGATCTCGTCCTCGACAGTACCTCCAGCGGAGATACAACTGCCAAAGTAAACAAAGCTGTCGACCAATTCAAGATTGACATCGCACACAGTTAGGTTTGGAAGAGAGCCGCTCCAATACTGAGTAAGTGTTTTACACTTGTTAAGCGCAAAGCACATGCCATACCTTGAAGCTTCAAGTGCCAGGCGGTCCAGGGCTTGTTGCATTATATGATGGTCATCTCCCAGAAGTGCGATGTCATCAGCATACTCTAGATCGGCCGCTCGCTCATTCGGCAGAATTTCAACACCTGTGCCCACCAGGCAGGCTAAAGCTTTTCTCAGGACATCGTCGATCGCGAAGTTAAAAAGGAACGGCAAGATAGGGCAGCCCTGCCGCACCCCGCTGGAGATATTGAACGAGGACGACAATTGTCCGTACGCTCGAACCCTGCCCGAAGTTTGGTAATATAATGCTTTCAAGATCCAAACATACTTCTCGGACACTCCATGTCTCAGTAGACAGTTCCAAAGACTTTCACGATCGATTGAATCGAATGTCGCTCGGATGTCAAGGTATGGGTATGGTATGGTATGAGAGCACAAGCCTGATCCAGGCAAAGTGCCGCACAGTCAGAGACTGCACGTGGGCTAAGATACTGTCAGGTTGCCCAGGCCTAGACAGATATATGAGAAAGAAAATAGAAATGGTAGTGAGACTCCAGCCTGTTTCAGCATGCAGCTCACCACCTATGGCCAATCAATTTAGCACGGTGTTAGCCGCACAGCACAGAAGTACTGTACGATTGCACATCCGTGCACCATGTCAAGGATGTCAAGGAATACCACGATATTTGGTTTACGAAAATTGTGGCGTTGCTTCAGTTTGCTCTTCACGGATTTGCTCTTCCCGTTTGGTACTCAATCGGTGAAGCAGAATGGACGCCAGTATTTTAGGAGCTACTGAAATGAGACTGATACCCCGATGATTTTCACAGGAATCGCGCCGCCCCTTTTTGAAAATCGGAGCAATTACTGATCCTCTCCAAGGGATCGGAACGCGTTCCTCAGGCCATATGTTGGCGAACAGCGCTTGAAGTTCGCGAACTAAAGCGAAACCGCCATCTTTGAACAATGACGGAAGCAAAGCATCAGTACCTGATGCCAGATGGCGCTTAAGGCTCCGGACTACACTGTAAATTTCTGATTGAGTCGGAGCCTCAAGAGAAATCGACTATGGCGTACAGTGTTCCGTATTCTCGAAATCAATGGGTGCAGAAGGCCAGTTAAACGGTGCTTCAAAATGTTCTGTCCATCGCTCAATGCGTCTGTGCATGTTAAAAACTGGCAAACCATCTGCTTCACGTATCAACTCACTGATGCCTGGTCGCCTGCTTCCAGTTGTTCTGATGAGTTGGAACAATTTTCTGAAATTGCCTACAGCTGCCGCAGATTCCATTTCCGTAGCCTTAGAACTCCATCAACTTTCCCTGTCGGTTCTCAAACTGGCAACCAGTTTACGTTTAATAAGCCTTCGTGACGCATCATGTATGCTATCAGCAGAAAGCAACCGACGTTGGTCCATTAATTGGAGAGAATTCGCAGAAACCCAGTGCTGAGCTACACGGGAAGTCAACCCACAACTATCCAACGCGGCTGTTTCCAAGGAGGTTTGAATCCCACTCCATTGGTCATCGATACTATTTTGGGGAACTGTAGACAGATGCAGACTCAAATTGGCCTGAAATCCTCGGAGAACCGGGAGATCGTTAAGCCTAGCAACATTCAACTGCCTTGCAACATTTCTACGTTTCCCACCAAAACGCATCGAGAGCTTAGCACAGACTAACGCATGATCGGACTCTAGACAGGTGCCCCAGTAGGAGCGGTAATCTTGCACACTCCCTCGCCAGGAGTAGCTGATAGCAATATGGTCAATTTGCGTGAACAAGGCCGCCGATGGAGATCTCCAGGTGGAGCAGTGACGCTTCGAATGGCGGAAGTTAGTGCTCTGAGCCACAACCAGTAGTATGTTTTGCCTTGACAGCCAACGCATCAAAAATAGAGAATAATTCACTTAATAATGTGCACAATCTCAATAATTCATTAGCAGCACGTCCTTTCGCTCGCTGCTGAAGTATATGAAGTTTGATGTCAATCACATACCCTAGATCGGTAGCCCTCTCGCCCGGCAGAAGTTTGAATCTTCGCCCACAATACCACATCGACCGCAAAATTAAAAGGAACGGCGAGATAAGACAGCCCTGCCGCACCCTGATGGAGGTACTGAACGAGGATGAAAACTGTCCGTACACTCGAACCCTGCCCAAGGTTTGGTAATATAATGCTATCAAGATCCAAACATACTTCTCGGGCACTCCATGTCTCAGTAGACAGTTCCAAAGACTTTCACGATCGATTGAATCGAATGCCGCTCGGATGTCAAGGAATACCACGATAGTTGGTCTACGAAAAGCGTGGCGTTGCTCCAGTAAATGACGGAGTGTGAAAACTTGACATTATCTCGCCCAACATCCAGTCTATGACTGTCCGGCACTTTATCTCAATCAGGCTTGTGATTGCACGGATGTGCAATCGTGTTAAATTTATTGGCCACCGGTAGTGAGTTTTCATGCTGAAACACGCTGGAGTCTCACTGCCATTTCTATTTTCTTTATTTCTTTTGTCATATCTGTCTAGGCCTGGGCAACCTGACAGTATCTCAGCCCACGTGCAGTCTCTGACTGTGCGGCACTTTGCCTGGATCAGGCTTGTGCTTTCATACATACCAAACATACTACTCGAACACTCCCCGTCTTACAAACACCATAGCCTTTCGCGACCGACTTAATCCAATGCCGCTCGGATGTCGGGAACAACGCCTCAATCGCATGATATGCAATTGTGCAGCATCTCTATACTGCACAGGTAACGGTGTGCTAAACCGATTTACGAAAGGTACTGAGATGCATGTGAAAACACGCTGGAGTCGCACTACAATTTTTTCATTTTCAGTAATCTGTCTAGACCCGATAAACCTGACAGCGTTTTGGCGCACGTGCAGTCGCTGATGTGCGATAATTTTCTTGGATTCCGGCTTATGATTCAAGTACATCATCATCATCATCATGAAGCACAAGTCTGGAGCCAGACAAAGTGCCAAGCAATATGAAACAGGAAAAGCAGATAAGCAAGCGCGTGGAAAAGGGAAAGCAGGCAAGCGGAATACGCAAAAGCAAATACACAAAAAAGCAGCTTGTTTTTGTAGTTTCACTGCATGCGATTTTTTGGGTTTTTTTGTTTCAAGTACATACATAAATAACACCACGATATTTGGTACACGAAACGCATGGCATTTCTAGAGTACCTGCGGTGGGAAGACTTGATTTATACAACCTCGACCGGTACCAAACATAATCTTTTCTGAGCGGATCGGCTTTTTCTCGCAAGGGATTCTATTAAGGTCATTCACTCACTGGTAATGTGCAGTGAAACGTACAAATCTCGAAAATCAGCTCAATTGTATCCAATAAATCACTTTTCTTAGTCACACTCGAGATATCCGGTACCGCAATCATAAGCAGGTGTTTTTTTAATGAAATTTACCGCTATTTTGAGAGTTCTTGGGTCTTCCCAAAATAAAAACGGTGGTACGATTCACAAGTTCATGATTTATTAAAACATAGTATTAATGCATTGACATTTATGTTGATAGCCTGAAGGCTGAGGCGCTAGTTAACCAATATGCCTCCGTGTACTGTCATGAAGACAGTGATCCCTCTTTTGTTACTCAGAACAGTGGGCTCTTTTACGACCTTAATGTAGATCCAGAGACGGTTAAACTTCTGTTATAACAGGTAGATACACAATTAGCACCAGGGCTGAAGGTAATCAGCGCGTTGATTTTACGAGCTATCCCAGATGTCTCGTGTGCTACGCTGGCAATATTATTAAATATTATATAGTAGGTGCCTTACCACAGGAATAGGAATCATTTTATCACAAAACCTATGTTCAAGGGTGGGGACCATTGCGGTCAAGTGGATCGAGGCATTCGTTTCCGGGCGGCCGAACCGTGCAGAGGTGAATGAACTTTTGTCTTCAGAAGTAATAGTGAGCTCTGGTGTGCCACAGGGATCTGCTCTTGGTCCGCTGTTATTCAAGATATTCGTAAGCGTTATTGCAGAAGCGGCGGCCAATGATCGTTTATTATTTGCTGAAACTGCGGGCACCTGCCAGTTCCCGCGATTTCCATGACCAACTGCAGGGAGCAGTGGATGACTTAGTCAGATGAAGGAATCGCTGGTCACTGCCCATGAATGAGCAAAAGTCAGTCGTGATGTACCTAGGCTCCCGTAAAACTGCTTGGGAATATTCTTGTTACGGATTCTTTGAAGTGCAAGGCGGACATTTGTCAGATTAGGCAGCGCTACCAGGATGCTGTGTGCAATTAGGCGTTACATTGCGGCTATTACCCCACGTACTTTTCAGACTCTCTTATGGGCATATGTTCGTTCAGTATTAGAATATGGGTCACCCGTTGCGTTTCCACATTATATAGGCGAACTTGATTCCTTGTTGAGGGTACAAAAACGAAAAAAAAACATGAAAATTTTGGGGTATTAAGGCTTCAAATAAATATCACGGAACGACAATCTTTGATCTTATATTCGAGCCTTATAGGCACGATTATTTGGTTGCTACCTGCTTTCTGACAGCATAATCACAATTTGAATATTTGCAAGGTCAATTTC
>JACCGJ010001728.1:20279-40497 GCA_013407085.1 Atriophallophorus winterbourni
TCCCGTCCATATCACCACAGACCGCGGAGCTCAGTTCACGCCCCACCTCTTCGCAGAAATAAATGGTCTCCTGGGTTGCTAACATTTTCGGACGACGGCTTACCATCTAGCTGCGAACGGCCTGGTTGAACGATTCCATCGTCAATTGAAGGCTGCGCTCGTTGCCACCGAAGCCAGCGCGTCCTGGACAGACAAACAGCCACTGGTTCTGCTCGGCATCCGCAATATCGCAAAAGAGGACATCGGTTGCACTCAGCCGATATGTTTACGGGACTACTCCCGACTCCCCTGCAAACGCTGACGCGACTCCACCCCTTGATTGAGATGAAACGGCTCAGTTATGTCTCCCGGCTCCGAGCCCTTCATGTGGAGAATTACTGATCCGCCTAACCACCCGGTGTTTCTACTTCCCTATACCAGTCCATGTCGACATTTGGCCTTATGGGTGCCCGTACGTATTCACGCGGGTAGAACCGTGTGAAACTGCCCCCTTAAACAAGATACGACTGCCCAATTCAAAGTCCTCTCCCGCAGTGCCAAGTAGTTCTTCTCCGAACGCAACGCCGCCCGTATTCAGTTCAAGCATCGACCGATCGAAAGAAGCCCACATACATTATGGAGAACCGACGAGGATCCCCTACGACGGTTACTATCTCTTCACAGCCATTCCCATTGGTTCGTGTCCCCTCGTCTCTCTTTTTGTCGACGACGACTTCCAGAGTCGCAGCCCGATGATCCGAGGGCTTGAGCATTTCACTTCCTCCATGCAGCAACTCAACCCATGTGGAAACCCACGCTGAATTGACGGAACAGCGGTGACAGAAAACCGAAACACGGACAGACCAACCTCGCGCACACGCCCTGGCCGTACCGTACTCCGGCTTATCCGCTACAGAACTACCGCGAGTATTTGAATATTTTCTTTTCTATTTTTATTTCAGTCATCATGGTTGTTTATTAACTTGGAATCAACTGATTCTGCCTCTCATATAGCTACTTCCAGCAACTATTTGTTTCTGCAGCAAGAGTACGAATCTTCCCAAGTTTCCACGGTCTGGTGCATTTGGTAGATCATTTGACCGTGACTATTAATACTCTAGAAGGTCGACTGAAGAAACTTAAAAACATTCTCAACGAAAAGCATATATCTTTAATCCCACATTTATAACATGAAATCTATCAACATAAAATCATGTAGTAAAATACGCTGGATCATCCGTCCTGCAGAAACATTCAATTCGATTCAAAGTAATTCAAGGTTTTAATGGGCTAAAAAGCAACATGCTTAACAACAACCATAGGATGGTAAAAATTAAAATTTAAGTGTATAAACAATATAAGGAAATAGATTAAACAGTATATAAATGTTCTGGAAACGAATAATGCAATAAAATTCGTCTAACTTCGTTTTAAATTCATGCGAGCTAGTGGAGTGAGCAACGGTTGAACGTAAACAGTTCCAATTAAAACAGACACGGACAGAGCAAAAATACCTTCTACAGTTAAGGCGGGAATGGGGTATGACCAGCACATATTCATGGGTCCGATGATTTCTCGTATCCCTTCGCGTGAATAAATCCTTTAAGGGATGTTTCGGGGTATGGAATGTTTTGTACATCTCAATGGCTTAATCATAATCAACGAGATGCAATGCAGTGTTTCTACCGCATACAGACAAAAATTGCCAAAGGGAAAACAATTAATGATGCAATGGCTGTCATGTTACTGATACGTCACGTAATGTTGGATTATTTCAAGCACCGTCACTCTTGGGTATCATTTTCATAGTCCTAATAAGATCAGTGTTATTTTTGCATATCTAAATGATAGTTTGCTGCAACATATCTACTCACAAAGAATTTCGCCATTTATGACTTGTCTGTTTTTTGCATCCAGCGTGAATTTTCTGTTGTTCGTTGGTTTATTTGAATCGGGAACAACTCGGTGAAATACTCAGCATCGTGTTATGACGTAAAGCAGATTCCCCGTTTTTTAACATTAGGCAATATATATATATATATATTCCCCAATGTTAAAAACGGGAAATCTGCTTTACGTCACAACACGATGCTCAGTTCATGAAAGATATTAAAATTCAACTTCCATGTTAAAAATTCCACCGAACGCTGAAATTATGGATAATAGCTGCCACAAAAATTACACCGAGATTTCAAACACTTCAAATCTAGTTAATAATAAATTAGGCATAACATACAAGTAACTATCACAGTTCCGACTGTGGATTTCATTTGCTCGAAAATAATCTAGGTGCACTTCAATCGACGAACCGCTGATTTAGAATTAGTGTGTAATGTGAATGCATTTGAATGAGGATTGTCTACAGACTTTGGGTCAAAACCAACTGTATGAGCGTGAGCACATGTGATTAAACAGGATTTTGTAACGACCATATCGTAGATAGTTTAAAAATTCAACCGGTTTACCAATACTACACTGTATGAAGGCATGTGGACCCCGTCGTACTCCCCATACCTGATGATTGAAAACAACAGGAACCAGTTCGTGCGGTTTGTGACGATCGAAATACCTGTGAATGTGGATTTTGTTCAAATACGAACTATGTTTCACAAATGTGCACCCTCCACATCAGATTATAACTTTACTCCTCGTGCAATCTAAATGATAATTGATAATTTGATTCCAAACTGTACTAACCTCACATATATTTGGAGCTCGAATCTAATTTCGAGGATCATTTTGAGGGTATTAAGGTGCGTAATTTGGAAAAATATTTGCTCAGTTAAATCTTTTCATACGTATTTCGCGTCAAAGTTGTGTATATTTCTTGTCCACTCTTCAAATGTCGACAAAGAATTAGAATTAATTCATAATCAGTCAACAAAGGTAGTCCAAAAGTTACAAACCTCTGAAAGGAGAACTTATGTACATTTGTTTGTCCAGAAAAACATTATCCTACATGCTTGCCTAATATATGGAAAATTACCAGTTTAATTGTAGTGTATGTTAAAGATACATTGACCTGAAATACCGTAATATTATTTTGAACTCCGACACTTTGGTTAGAGCTTCCATACTTTCCCACTGATTACTGTGATTTTGGAATATTTATCTCAAAGTTTGTCACGACGGATCGATACATACAAGAAATACCCATATAAGACATGTCGTTCTTTTTTTATAACACAAGTGGAGATTCTACTGTTCGGTCGTTCATTGATTCGCTTCTGTGTTTCTGCTGACCGATTTATCAGTGCCTGGAATTACTTAAACAATTGCACAAACTGCACTGAATTTTATAACAACATTATCAACAGGATACTGACAACTAGCCGCTTAATCGGGTGGAGAAATATATCTAGAACTCATCACCCAGTCAACATTACCACACAAACAAAACCTTGCAATATGCTGTCACGCGAAACATGACAACACAGTGACATCGGATGTAAAATCGATCTTCAATAATAAAACTAACCCGACGTTCATGCCTAATGTGTATAAATGGTCCAACCGAACCAAACTCAGATTCAACTGCTTTTACGTGTGTCCAGCAAAATTAAACTGGATTGTCTTATATTAAGCTTAGAACTCAGCTCACAAAATTTGAAGGCATCGGTAGAGACTCTGGTTACCGTTTAGAAACCTAAAATTGACCATATAGTTTTTGAAAATACAGAATACATATCATGTAATGCCAGCTAGATAAGAGTTATATATTTACATATCATTCGGCTTTTGATCATGTGCCAAAGAAACTTGAAGTGCGCTCTTCTAATCGAGATGCTACATTTATAAATACAACTTTTGACGGCCAGTCTGCACGGAACTTCCCCGGTAGGAAAGAAGTTATGAAGACAAGGCCATCTGGTAATCTAAATGCTCAGCTTAAATCCTTAGCATCCGACACATATTACTGCACATAATTCTCCAAAGTAGACTCGATATCAATTTCATCTAAAACAGTTAAAACGTCGAGACACGTCAAAAACGACAAGCAAACACTGAACAGTCACTCCATAGATTAAGGATAGGCTCTAACATTATTCTGGAAAAGAGTTCCACTTTACTAGTTTATTGACTAAAGTGCGATATAGATGAATAACGAAAGTTATACAGCAGCGTGGACATGAAGCCGGCTGAACAATTATCATTGATACGACTAGATCTTTAATCTCGTTTATCGAAAATTGCACAGCCCACACTACTTTGAAATCACTGTCAGATCAGAGAAAAATCTAGAACACCCCGAAATTGACGTATTATAAGGGCATCAGTCCTAAGTCTTCATAACATTATTTGTACGTAGAAATATGTAGGGTACAATCAAAACTCGCAGTAAGTTTATTTCCATAAACTTTTTTCATCATGATGCCATGTGTCGTTTTGTATAAATTAACTGAACACACACTTGCGCTTCCTACAGCGTGAACGTACAATCAAAACTCGCAGGGTAAATGGCCGCGTGCGAATATACCGAGAAATAAGACTGATCGCATCAAAACTTCACATCGGACTGTAGGATGCAGTTGCTGCCTATCGTCGTCTTCACACTCCCCAGTAATAACCGCACATTTATCTGCTTGGATTTTTAGTTCACCTGACTACTCGATCTCATCAAATCTTTCTATCTGACAATTAAATGCTACACAAAGCCTAACAGAAATACCACTAAGTCAATCAGTTGCTGACGTTTTAAAAACAAATGCAGCCGTTACTACAGATCAATATATTGTAATAGTTCAACGCAAAAATGACCAGGATTGATTGCGATCAAAATTCCTCAAATGCCGACTCGGGAGGATCGGCATAGCACACATTCACATTCCCCAACGATGCTGAAAAACTACTATAAAATGCCTCTCCACAAACGCGCAATTTCCGTGCAACAAAATCTGTGGACTGCATGCAGATGTTTATATAATGTACACCAGGCATCACGACTATAACAGAAACGTGGCTATAGCTTCACCCAAAAACAGTGAACTAGAATTAAACGGCATGTCACGTATACGCCATTACAATGAAACTAGATGAAGAGCATTGCACTTAAGTCGGAACTCTGTGTGCTGTGAGAAAACGGATACATATATTGTGTTAGAGCATACACTCTGGTGCTCACTCAGACTAGCCAATGGAGGAAACTGCATTTTTGAAGTAGTGTATAACGCCCCCTCTGCACATGAAACTTACAACTCGGCCTTACTTGAAAACATTCGCACGGTAACATCTAAATTTACTCGTGAATATTTAATTTTAAATCATCTACGTTTACCGAATCTGTGAAAAAGTAAAAAACTCTTTCACACAAAAATATAGTGAGTTGTTTTGCGGTATTCTTCTTCACAACAAAATTTATTGCGATTCATGATAATGGGAAACACATCTTTCTTTATTACTAGTTATTGACCTAACGGGCGACAAAAAACGACAATAATAACTTTGCCAACGATAACAGTGATCACCTGTTCATTTAGTTTGACTATCTGTTTTAAGCTGCAAGAAAAAATGCTGTCAGTAAAACAGTTAGACGCAGCGTTATTATGACTGTGATTAATGCTACATAAAACACGATTAGCTGCAAACAGGGAACCAGTAGTAAATATGAGTTCTGAGAATGGTTAATATCTCGACTCGTGGTTTCAATGGAAGTTGGCTTGAGATTTTTTTAAGAACTCCAGATAAATCTCGATTTCGAAATAATTACCCATTTGGTTGCAGTTACAGAGACTTATTCCAGCCGTGCATGATTGATGCTGAGCTTTTGATTCCGAAAATGCCACTACGCCGACGCGATCGCGATCGAAGATCTGGTGGTGGAGTTGCAGTCTACTACCACGAACGTTTAGCGCAGTGTAACTTCATCGATCATCCTGACCTCAGCCTTCCTGATACGATGTGGTGTTCAGATGAATGTACGATCGGTATCATACGAAAGCTCATTTAACTGGTCTGTAATTAAAGGTACAGAACATTGCTTGGTGGCTGCATCAGCCAAACTCTACGTCAAAGACATGGGAATCATTCCGTTTACTGGATAACAAAGTAAACAAATTTGTCATCCAAGACAAGTTGTATTACCAAGAACGGGTATTACGCATGATGGAGTTCAACCCTGAATTCATGTACCGTTTAATTAACGATCAACCTGGAATTGAACCAAAAGTTGCAGGTATAAATACGCCAGCTGTTAAATAACTACTGCATCTCCCAAAGCAATAGTCATTTGTCATTTATCTTTATTCAGTCAAAGCGTACTTGCAGTTTACAACATAGATCAATCCATATAAAACCTGTTGGCCCTGTTGATGCATTATTGGAACCAATCACAGCAATTAGCGGAGTCCCCCGATGTTCAGTCATTGGTCCAATCATCTTCTAGATTTACGTCAACTAAATAGCCGAAATTGTTCGTACTATCATCTTTATTCGCGGTCGGAAAGAAGATGTGAAGATACATCCTTCGCTCATAAAACTATTTAGTCGTCACATAGCAACCTGCCTTTTAACTCCAACAAATGCAGGATTGTATATGACCAGGGTCTCTACACATTTATTATTGTACAATTCTATTTATTCTAGCATTGGCTAACATGTGATTAAAAAGTCTGTCTGCATCACTTAATAATGTTTGACCTTCGTCGCATGCCAAGTCATAGACCAGTTCAAAATTCATATGGCGCGACATATACAAAGAATGGAGACGATTTCGCACCGAAGGGATTCACCTTCCACTCATAGACGTCAGGCTCTGCACCTGGCTGTTCGTCTTTCCACCATAGCGTACCGACTGTCTATTTTTTCAGGGCAATCGCACTTGGAGTAACATATCCTCAATATCAGTGGATAAATCTAATGGGTAACGGCGAAATCTGTGTAGGACTCCTGTGAGACTGTCGAAAATGTCTGGCCTTTGTAGGATGGCCTTAATTAGGGACGTTTCTTCAAATGTAGACGCGCAGTCAAAAACAATTCGCAGCTTTTTTGGGATTCATTGCGGAGTGGTGGGGTAGAAACCATCGTTTAATACCTGCATCTCTGAGAGGAAATTGACCTATATCAACGCCAGCACACATTGTGGCAACTTACCGGTCTTGGAGAGTTCAATATTCTAGCAGATTCCGTCCTAAATTGTTCACCGTCATGAGAGAACTGATAAATGTTGGTAGATCGTGTAACGTATATTCTCAAGGTACTCCTAATTCGTAATGACAATCTATAAATCGTACTGTAGACTCAACTTCACCCTGAGCAGTTACATCCTCGGGTAAAGGCTCGAGAGCCTCGGGGTCATGGAGGTCTAAAAATTTGGAGTTAGCAATACCTCGATGCTGGAATGTTCCTGCAAGATGATATTGACGTGTCGATACGATATGGCCTGACGGCCAGTTGGTTTCCGTAATACTTTATTGTCTTAGTAGCAAACGTTTGCTTTTCTTTCCTTGCAATGCACTTCGTCAACGTCACAACATAATATCATTAATTATAATAATTATAATGATAATAATAAAAATAATAATATAATAATAATAATAATAATAATAATAGTAATAATAATATAATAATAATAATAATAATAATAATAATATTAATAATAATAATAATAATAATAATAATAATAATAATAATAATAATAATAATAATAATAATAATAATAATGTATATTCTTGGATACACCAAGTCATGCATGAATAAGTACATCAAATAAAACGTCAATTATACAAATTTCAAGGTCAAACATAAATACATATTTCGTTAACAACCATAAAAAATAGTTGGATAACATTTGTACAGATGGTAGCTTGTTTTAAACATAAAGTTGATAGAATATTGGAAAAATAAATGATAAAGGTTCATGTTTTTAACGAATACGACAGTAATAGTTTGAAATGGGTTAATTACAGTTTGGGTAGGTCAGGATCGCAATGTTTATTCATGTATGATGTTCCAAATGCAACTTCAAATGCAGATAATTGTATAGGGAGTTCACTTCATCAGGTCACGGAGATATGAGTTGTATCGCCAGTTCAAGAATTGTGAGAGTGTACTTTGTTGAATTTCAACAATTCTGAAAAGTAAATTCTCAAGAAAAAAGTAATATGTCACTTTAAAATTTTTATAGCTAAAAAATATTAAAAGCCATTTATGCCGTATAAGTATAAATTATATATAGTTGTATTAATTAGCTTACCTGATTTTTCCGGAGATAAAAAGGAGTTGAGTTGCTTTTTGAATTCAGTTTGTGAAGTGCTCAATCTTATATTATTGGGAAGTAAATTCCATAAACGAGAATATTTATAAAACAAGAAATCTTTTCGTATACGATTGTGGATTTTCGGTATACATATTTTATTTTTGTGTCGAAGATTATATACTTCAGAGTTTTTGAAATCTAATTGTAAATCAATGTCGATCATATCTTTTTTCAATATTCTGTAAAAGAGTATAAGATTTTGTTTTATTCTTCGAAACCATAATGGTTCCAATCCTAGGATCTGACATCTTTCCTTATATGAATGCTTATCCGAACTGGTGGTAATGGATCGTGTGAAAGAACGTTGGATGCCTTCTAAAGCATAGCTATCAGACCGAGTAATGTTACTAGATATAATGTTGCAGTAATCTAATAAAGGTAGTGTATGTAACTTGTAAAGTTCCAGCTTGCACTGGGGCAGAGAGATGAATCTATGAAGTAAACCTATATTCTTTTTTTGTTTTAGAAATCAAGTAGCAAATTTGTTCGTGAAATGTAAGTGATCCCGAATATCGATACACTAAATCACGTACACATTGTGCTGGTTGTAGTGGTGTATTATTTAGGATGATCGAATCTTTTGGTATGATACAGTTGAAATTTATGAAAGTAGATTTATTGGTGGAGAACTCAAGACCGTTTCGAATACTCCATTGAAGTAGAGCATCCAGGTCTTGGTTCAATTTTGATATAAAGTCGTTAGTCTGGTTAGATGGAAAGGCTATGGCGACTTTTATATCATCTGCAAACAAAAAGATCTTACAGTGTGTTATGACAGATAGTATATCGTTGATAAATATCAAGAAGAGTAGTGGACCTAGAACGCTTCCTTGTATGACTCCGCTTGGAATTGGCAAAGTTCTAGAACGGTAGCCATTTATATCTACCGAAAAGGTGCGACCAGTAAGAAAAGATTTGAACCACGAAAGTAGGTTTCCAGTAATACCTACAGCAGATAATTTTGCGAGGAGTAGATTATGCGGGACCCTGTCGAAGGCTTTCATAATATCAATGAATACAACTATGACTCCAAGGTTTGAATCTAGTGATTGTGTCACGTAATTTAAAAATTCTAGTTGACAAGTGACGCAAGATTTTCTGTTGAGAAATCCGTGCTGGTTTGATATGAAATAGTTTGGTGTCAAGTATGCTAGGGTGGCCTGTCTGACAAGCTTCTCAAATATTCTAGCTAGAAGTGGTGTGTGATTAATGGGTCGATAATTGGTAACTGTATGTAGTGATCCGGACTTATGTCGCGGAATGACAACGGAATGTTTCCATTCTAAGGGGAAAGTTCCTGATTTGATAGACGTATTAAAGAGATTGAGTAGTAATAAGAAGAAGTCTTCAGATCCAATTTTGCATATTGCTGGTACGAAACCTGTTTCATCAGGTTTGTAAAGGCCGATTTATTAGAGAGAATCCAGCAGAACATGCTGAATGTGTGGCCACCGAGTCATATGTGGTCTGGGTTAATCAGCACGACGATTAAGTTGTCAAGCATACAGTTGCACTTATCATCCACAGGACAACCTTGCGCGTGTCTGACCACACGACACCGTTTCAAGGCCGTGCAAGGTGGTACTCGCAAATTTATGTTCTTCGTTGTTCGACCCAGTGTCTTCATGAAATCCTCTTCAACAAAAGTGAAATCAAAACCATTGTCCAGAAGGATATAAGTGGACAAAGATCCATGTGGGCCCACAATTTTGACTTAGACGAAGCCTAGAAGTACACCGTTAGAATCTAAACCATAAGAGTTACACACATGAACCATTTCCTATGCCTTTTATTCATTAGTAGGCATCGAGGTGTATAGTTGATAGTGATGAGGTTTACCACACCCTTCCAGGCGATAAATAAGCTGGGTTCAACAGTCAGCTATTAGATGATTGCCTTCAAGGCACCCATAGCACTTTTATTTTCTTTAAGTGTTTGCCATCTTTTTCGACGTTATAACCCGGGGAAATCGGACATTTTTCTAGAGGGTGAACTGAGTCACAGAGAAGACCGCAGTTTAACTTCGTAACCTAATGAAAAGAAGCAATCTTACGTAGGGGATTCGGTTGATCTGAAGCCTTCTTGTTTTTGAATGCTTATGGCCATAGGCCGTACTATCTATGGCTACTCTTTTGTTTACCACTGCCAATAGGTCTTCAAAGGATGGCTTCCTGGTAAGAACCATGAGGGACACCGCAACTTTAGTCCATTTGATCTGAAGTGGTTTCGTTAGTCGCTTGAGTATCTTTTCAAATAAGTCGAGCAGTTCAGGTCCACAGTATGGTTTAACTCTGAGTGGCTAATGCTGCAGATACATATCTCTAGCAGCAATGATTATAACGCAGCCGAATCGCACGACCGTGCTATATACAAATCCTTGGTAACAGCCTGAGTGATATGATTTGGCTTTCCACACTGTAAACGAAGAATTCCTATAACGGAAGAAAAACAAGTTTTGTAAGGGAGCAAGTCCTAATGTATGATTGCCTCCTTAGGAGCATTTGGACTATAGAAAATAAAATAATAGAGTTTCTGATGAGATTCCGTTATATGGTTAGAGAATAATATGAAAAAAGTGATAAAGTCTTCGGATGATCCGTTAAAGGACTCCGTTTCGACTTTTTGCAGGCTGAGGCCAACCGACAAACTCATGAAAAGAGACTCGAAGGATGAATACGGTTGCTGCCTGTCGTCGTCTTCAAACTCCCAGGAATTAATAGTCAATGTATATGCATAGATATTCTCTGTTTACCCGGATTCTTAAATCTAATCAAAGATAGTCGCCTAATTCTGTGCCTAAGCTCTTCCTCTTGTAAACAATTTTTCTTTTAATAAGTCTTTCTGCTTCAGTAGAAAATCATCGTCCATAGAAGTTACAAATGCGTCCAGTCATTATTCGATCGGAGAAAAACGTAGCTCTGACTAGCTCCCTGGATCGGCCTGGAAACATGAGGTGATGAACATGGTGAAGTGGTAGTAAAAATCAAGAAGGGGGACACGAGACTAAACAATATTAATATTCTCTGTGTGCTTGAATCACGTGAGTAGAGAAGGCACATGCGTTGTAAAAATCGATGATTTGGTTACTTCATTATTGAATATTGATCGAAAAGTATCGATTCCTTTGAAATTTTAAATATCATTCGAAACTTTTGTAAAGCTTCTTGTTTTAGGAATATTTTTATCGATCAACGTTTGCTCAGATTGTTGAGAACTGTTACTGACGATATCAAAATATTACCAACGCTATAAGTGACTCTGACCGGGGTAGAGATACGCGCTACATTTTTCCAAATGTATTTACACAAATTTATTTATAAAGAACTAGTCGTCTATTGAAAATCGAAACGAAAGAAATAAAAATGAACGCAAACGATTTCCTCAATACTGAAAATCAGGGACTAAAGTCAAACAGCAATTTCAAGCGTCAATAAGCAAAATGTCGCTGACCCACGCAACAATTACTCGCTGTCCAAAAACGCGGAAAAGCTTCAAACAAACACGACAAAATATGGGTGAAATAAATGGAGACAATTCCCGGAGGAATTACGTAAATATCAAAATTCATATGTACACATTGTTGTTAGCAAAGAAAAACAGGTAATCCAGGCTGGTCAGATAAATTTCCCATAGATAAATGTGAATATCAAATTTACGCTATATGCCACCTTAATCTGCAAGAGGGCTTCAATTTTTCCATATATGCATAACTCGGAACATTTTAACTACTATGGTTACTCACTTACCTGAATTGCTTTGTTTAAAACCAAATATCATGAGTTTTCATTCAATTATTCGTGTCCTGACTAATTATATTGTGTTCAATATAATCAGTCAACTTGCTTTAGCACACTTACTTTCTAATTGTTACCATTTTGTTATTATGTTTAAGCTTTGATTTATCACATCAATAAAAATCATAAATTACTGGAATCTGCGCCAACGCCCCTAAATTTGAATCTCTTAACATCTAAGCTCGTCTGCCTCGTGATCGTCAAAGATGAAATCACATATGTGACCAAATCCATGGCAAAGCGGAAGTTATACGGTAACACGCTTATCACGACATACAGTTTCAACCCACGAATTGAACGATAGTCTACCTCGTTTAACGTTTTCATCACTCGATTCTGTATTAGTCTCGACACATCTGATATCGGTTAAGTAACTCGTTAAACACATTTCCTTAGATGTACCATGTACTGAACGCCAAGTTATAAAAATTAATATCATGACTGAAGACAAATGGGAAACGAAGCGCTTATTTACGGTATATCGGATCTAACCACAAGTCACGAGAATTTTTACATTTTTTTCCATACACTTGATCAAAAACCCTCCAGTAGCCGAGCATATAGCAATCGGAACTGAAGAATCACAATTATTGCACAAGGAATCGTTCGAATGCTGCTGCACAAAAGCTCCAGGCATATTTACGAAATATTCCGAACCGAGTCCCCAGAAGATTTCAATAATTTTGCGATTACAGAAAATGGATTCTGTTCTGAATTATAATACTCTGAATTCAACATAACAGAGATGCAACTTTTTTCAGTAGATCGCATCTCGAAGGGAGGTGGCGTACATCTCTAATTCAATGAAGCTCTATCTTGTGAACTGATTGATGATGAGGAATTATCCAATACCGATACCTTCTAAAGATATTGACCTCTGTTTACTTGAAGAGGATTTACCCACATATAATTATCGGTGAATTTAATTCACCTCTTTTGTCGACCGGCATCACGGTAGAATGGTTAGCGAGGAAATGTTTATAAGTTGTTACCTATGCTTAGTTTTACAATCACGTGCTGGACACCAACGCTTTAGTACAAATAATACTTAACCTGGATACCATTTCGCAATTGGAAAGAAGTGACCGTGTCATTTAATGTTTTGCATACATCTGTTTTGCCTATTATCTGAACCAAATTGTGAGAGTAAGCGATATGTGATCGGCTATGGAACACTTTTCTGCGACAAATTGGACTGAGTGAGAAAATGTGGACTCCGACTGTAGTTAGACAGATTTTATGGAGAAATGGCATGGAAATTTCGAAAATATTACAAGCAGAAAAGCAATGCGCATTGCTCCGCAAAATGCAGATATTTGGAGGAAAAATATGAAAGTTATTGCATTACGTAATCAAGATTGGTACAATTATTTTGCTCGGCAAACTCGTTTTCAATGATAATCATATCGATGGTTCTCTCAAAAGAACTAACTTCTTGTGTAAAAAGTTAGCTCAGAAAATATAATCGTCAAATTACTATCACCAAAAAATTAAAAAAAGTTTCATGCAGATTGAAAGTGGTAGCTTACAGTATTGTGCATATGCCTGAATTTTAATCATGGGAAATTGGAAGAAACACGTGATATGAATGCATTTATTAGTACTAATGGCTCCAGGTGGTTTGACCTAATAACTGAAAAAAATTAAAAAATTTTATTCAAAATTTGGTTTTTTAAAAAATGTTTTCAAATTAACAAAAACGCTCTCCCTCGTGTAACAAACGATGTAATGATAATTTTGTCCTACAAATCAACAGATATTCTAAAAGATAGATGAAAAATAATTGAGATATGAAGATCATGAGCAAATAAAGCGTATTTATATTTTGTCTGATACCAGTTTTGCACATATTCCAGTTGATAAAGGATTTTCGGAACATATGTTTTACAATTTTAATGATAAATGCATCAACATTAGTTAGAATAAAAATCACCAGAATGAGAAATTTGCTTAAAAACCATAATAGTATATTTTATAGGCTAGAATTATTACGTTTATCTTTATGAAATGAAGGTGAAACTAACTTTACGTTTTAATTCCAACGTCTGCTAACATTTACGATGTATAAGTACGATGAAACACGCTAGTGAAGTGGAAAATATTTGACATTTTTAAAACTAACGACTGAGAATCCAATATCTGAATTCCACCATGGTAGAGCAAGCAATAAGTTCAAAATATCGTAGGGCTACAAGATTTATATATCGAAACATTATTTTCCAATGGCCAATTGAAATGGCAAATCAGGCATATTACGTCATGTGTTCATCAAGATTAAAAGTTAAAGTCATAACTATTCCTAAGCGTATGATTTCTACGTGACAGATGTTTCAATTGAAGTACAAAGCAAATATCTTATCGAGAATAGGTAATGTGCAAAAGCTTCGAATATTTGTATATCCAAGTATGATCATCGGAATGTAATAAATGTTTGAAATTACGCGTTGGTTGTGAATAATTTACAATTCCTAAACTGAATTGTTGCATAATTTCTCATAGTTCGAGTTTGAACATGCATTCTCAGAATGGCAATTTCTTGCAACACGCCAACAACTTTGTTATGCAATAATATGTCCTATCTATGAGTTTAAAACCCGTAGTCATCGGGAGTGAGTTTGACAGAAATGCATGCAAATACGGATCTAAGTTAACAATCACCAGTAATCCCCAATTACGTTCATTTGATAATGTAATCAAACATATTGTTCGTGGCAACCCTAATTTACATCACAATAATTGTATCATTCTTCTACTATTTCACTGCATGCGGATCCTGATCGTACTGTGCTAACTTACTGAGTGCAAATTGAACGAAGCCGTTCGTGGGTTGTGTGTTATAAAATTGATTACAGATACGGATTTTTTTTTAATGATTTCTCGATGTATCTGTTTAGTTTTGTTTCACTTCAACTGCAAATATTCTAGCAAATGTGAATGAAGAGTTTCGTCGTACCAAACTTATATAACATGACCATATATGAGCAAATCTTGTTTAGCATTCACACAATATATTACGGCATGCGGATCCTGATCGAACTGTTCCTACTCTATGTGTGCAAAAAGTACGAAACCGGCTATGGGGATTGTGTGATGAAAATGCATGGAAACGATTATTTTTAACCTGTTGATCGATATGATTATTTTTTCCACAGTTTGTTTTCTTCCAATTCGAGTCCTGTTTAGTTCAACACCATTGTAGGTTATTTAGTACAAAGTTATTCTAAAATAATTTAAATCTGCATTTTGAGTCTGCTTCAATAAGCAGGCCAACTGAGTTACCCGGACTATCATTTGAATCAAGATCCTTCAAATGATTATCTCAAGTGAGGTAGTCTTATTTCGTCACTTGCTTCTTCATTTCAGGAAGCTGCACGGAATCTTCCATCTTAGACAGTTTAAATCTTAGTCGGCCTAGTCGGGCAATGTTAGTAGCCTTCATAATTTTCAGCATGTGCTCTAGTTCTAACTTCAGACGCAGTTCGTCAGCCAATTGTGCTAACAACAACGGCGTGTCAATATGTATATAATGTACTTTCCCGTCTGAAATCATGATATCCTGCAGAAAACTTATTGTATTTCCACAGCTATGAAATGCGTAGCTTGTACATATAAAATATCGTGACAATGCACAGTTAACTAGCTTAGAGAATTATATTCTGACTTCATATTGTACAGCGTCTCGCAACTTGTATGATTGTGGTAGTGAGGTAATCCGTTTTTTATCTCAACGATATCATCAATCTATTTTTATTATGAACCGTCGATAAAGTGATTAAGCAGTTGAAAGATTTATGATCATGAAAAATTTAGGTGGCGTCGAAATATATGAAATACTTACGACAGGGGTTGATCTTGGGAACTAACTTAAAACACTTAATCTTGTCGAAAATTATTAATGGCTAGACAACATGATAGTCCACATATAGGCAATATGTGCTCAAATTTGCGATTTATTACACAAACATTCAAACGACATTGAAGCCTTCAGGTCATAGGTGAGTTTCGAACACGTTCCGAAACTCAAATGGAGTATGTTGTTTCCAGAATATTCCCCCTTAAGAACGATAGTTATAAATATTCTCTCATTTTTATGTAACAAAGAAGATTAAAGCCAATTTCTTTTATTCGATACGGGCCTGTCTTTATGCACGATAAATTTATAGTGAAACTCCCATTATCCTGGTGAGAATTAACGCCTTCTTTTTTCCTCAGGATCAACTAAATGATTTTGTGCGCCCAAAAGAGAGATGGGATCGGACACAATCGTAAAAAATACAATAGAAAAAATTGAGCGCTTTTCGGCAACGATGTACAGAAGAGCATACTGGTTGGTCAGAAATTACCATTTCTGTGCAAACCTAACTGATCAGCATGAAGATAGACGGGAAGGTTCGGTTGTAAGCCAAGTCAAGTTTGATCAGTTTTTATCCCTCTTATATTTTGTCACTGTTGATAAAATTGATAAAAATTACGGTCAATTATAATAAGGACTTCAGCCGTGTTAAAAATGTATAAAGTAACTAAAAAATGTTTTTTTGGTTCCTATCCTTTCGGCTCAATCCTAACGATATTTGAGAGAAAAATAGGTAGATTGGAGCTGTATGATGTCAACGCGGGTTTCACTACACAAGCAAAAACCGACGCCTTGCATAAATTCTTTTGCACTATAGATCAGCCTAATCCAAGTAACCGTTTACTAACTTACGAGTGTAGTGCACCTCTGTTTAGCTCCGTCTAGGCTAATCAGGACATGATCACCACAGTTCTGTCGTAGCTGCATATAAATAAGTCCGCTGGCCCCGATATATAAATCCGGCCATTCTTCAAAAGCTCCCGACTATAATTAGCCACGTAATCAGCGAACGTTTTGCAGCTTCCTTACTCCAGGATATAATACCTGATGATTATAAACGAGCTGCGGTAGTAGCCTTAAAAAATAAATGGTCCCAGTTCTGATGTAAGCAGCCATAGACCAACAAGCTTGACTAACATTTTTTTCAAGTACTTGGAAAAATTCTATCAGCAACAGATATGTAAACATTTGGTAACCAATTCCTTACGATGCGATGCCAAGTACGGATTATGATAGGAAGGTACTGCTTAACTAATCTACTGAGCTTTCTTGATGAAAAAATTACGGATGGATTGAGGGAGAGTTGTCGAAGTATGCTACCTTGATTTTAAGAAGGCTTTCGACTCAGTGAATTATAGGTACCCTCTGAACAATCTAAAAGATTTGTAGCATCATATGTTAAGTAAATTGTTGGCCAGATAGCTTTCCAATCAATCGTACTAACTACGTTAGTATTGCATGGGTATAGTCAGAGGAATCGATGATACTCGTTAGAGTGCTTCAGCGCTCAGTGCGATTGTAAATGACCTGGCAGCCTGTGCGATCTTACGTTGCTTTCTGTTTGCTGATGAATTTAAGATCCTAGATTTCGACAGTAGAGATACGCTTATCTCAGATTTAGAAAAAGTAATCGATTGGACAAAGGAATACGATTTGCCACTAAACTTGGGGAAGAGCTGCGTTCTGACAAGTGATTCGGTGGCGAACATCAATAATTAGGTGAAGTAATCATCGGAATATCTGCAGCTCAGAATGTGAAAGATCTCGGCATTAGAATATCAAGAGATTTGAAATACCGAAGCAGCAGACAAGGCATGCAGGGAAATGTTCAGACTGCGCCCAGTGTTATCATGACGGAAATATTCTATTAACTCTCCTTTTTTAAAAGGTAGTCATGAGACATCACTTAGTTTACTGTGTTCAACCCTGGACATAGTACTTTAAAATAAGATGGAGAACGTCTCGAAATTGTCCATTGCCTTGCGACTAGGATGGTTAAAGGTCAGATGGATAAAAAAATACGAGGCAAGACACAAGGACCTCGGAAAGTTGTCACTAAAAAGATGGCGACAGCAAGGCGACCTAATGGAAGTCTTTAGGATTCAAAAGAGTATTACGGGAAATAATATTAATGAATTATATTATCTTGCCACTAAAAAAGCTACAAGGTGTAATTCAATGAAAGTTCCTAATGCTATACCCAGGCTTCAGGCACGTGAGCACTTTTTAGCAACCGTTTTGTAGACTATTGAAATGAGCTACCAGATTTTATAATAAATATCCCTAGCGTGATAAGCTTTAAGACGTTAACAGGAATGAACAATTTGCAAATATTGTATAGTTGAAACTAACAACAGAAAAATATTTTCATTCTTCACATATTTTTTTAATTTTTTGCTGAATCGATTACTTTTAACCGTGCTGGTGAAGAGAACCCCTACATTACTTTTCAGATATCCCGAAAAAGTGCGTTAGACACACAACAACAGTATACTCAATATCGAAAAGCTGGCTGCTCAACCGCATAAAGTCGAAGGAAATCTGGGTGATTGATCAGCTTTTAGCCAAATAAAACCCTGTACAAATTAAACTTGAAATTGAACTGTTGATATTCATAAATATTGTTTAAATAATATAATAAATTCACTCCGCCTATGCAGATTTATGAAAACGTAAACTAGTCAAAATGTGCCGTTGACTAATAAAATCTAAATAACATTTTTAAGAATCATGATCGAAAATTCATCATATTCAGAAATTGTGCCAAAATATTCATTTGAGAAGCGTTTTTACGACATACACCAGATAAATGGCAAAATAGAAGTTCCTACCATTCGGGTTATTAAAAATATAGATAAGGTAACACATTGAAAACATTTTCATACATTAAGTTCACCTTCGGAAGAACGAAACAAGAAATTTCAACTGAGAATTCGAAGATTTTCAATAAATATTCCCATGGTGAGCTTCTTCAACTAATTGATTAATTGTTTTCTGTTAATCCTTTTGTATAAGGGTTCCAATAATTTTTTATTCTTCAACCAAAACACATGAATCTAAAACAAAGTTACAAATTAGTGTGCGGCTAACCATTTCAAAACCATATATCAGATTTGATTATATGTTTTTGCTGTGTTTTTCAATTTTAATCGTTTAGAAAGTAATTCTATTTTACTATTTTCGCAATTTCATACCAGAAATATATTGATTGGTTTCCTTATGGACATTTATCAATCTAATTAATTATATTTTTAAGAAATATAAATATGCTCTACAGCGATATATTTATACAATTAAGTAGTATGTTATCCTTTAAAAAATATTCAGATACATGTTTGGAGGACGTGTGGTTGAACAGGTTGGTCCTACTAAAATCATTAAACAGTGACACACGAGCGCAAGTTGCTTATGAAAATTATATTTCATAAAACGTTAAGGTAACAAGTAAAGATCGAGATTTTCTTAAAAAAAACTAGAAAGAGAAGTTTTAGACTTTAAGTAAAAGAGCGTATTGTTTTGTTTTGAGCAACGCAAAAAGCGGAAAACTGTTCGTGACAGTCCAACTTGTTTTTGATGTACAAAACTTGAATAAATTACACAAGGGATTAAGCGCTAGCATTTCCTAACAAGAATCGCCCTCTTAAGTAATTCATCGTCATCATTAGAGACAGCATTACACCGGTGGCGTGTACTGATAACTTAACTGCCTTGTTGTTGTTGGCCTCCTTTGGTCGGTGTCGACCATGGATGTACATCACATCGCATGAATTTCATGTTTTGCAGCTTTTTGAATGACTAAACAGTCCGATTCGGGAGGAACAATCTCTCACGCAGCGCTTGCAACGATAGTCAGAACTCTGTTGTATTGCATCAGTTGCACGCCGGCGGCGTGATCTGCGTTCAGCAGCCAGGAGCTGTATTTGCTCCTCCCGGCTTGCAGTCGACGCTTTACACAATGCCTCCAAAGTGAGCGGTCAAGAGCAAGTTCTTCCCAGCTTGCGGGGTCAATGTCAAGAGCTTTCATATCTCTTTTGCAAACATCTTTGTACCGCAAGTGTGGTCTGCCCAATGGTCGACTTCCTAATTGCAACTCACCGTAGAGTAGATCTTTCGGAATACGACCATTTTACATTCTATAGACATGACCAAGCCACCGCAGGCGGCGCTGACGTAATAGGGTAAACATGCTCTGTAGACCAGCTTTTGGAAGCACTTCAGCGTTAGTCACTCTGTCCATCCACGATATGTTCAAGATACGACGGATGCTTTCGTAGAGGGAAAGCATTCAGAGCTCCGTTCGTGTCTTTTGCGTGGGTGGATCCAGGTTTCCACTGCCGT
>JACCGJ010001728.1:40517-56182 GCA_013407085.1 Atriophallophorus winterbourni
AAGCGGTGTTCATTCATCGTCAATCATTAGAGACAGCAGTACACACCGGTGGCGTGTACTGATTGCTTAACGCCTAGAACCAGGAAAAATATAAAAGTCTTGAAAATAATGAAGGGTGTGACTTAAATAGCTACGAAATTATATAGAAGTTTGAGCGCGTAAAAAGGGATGCGGTGTCTACATCTAGAATAGAACAAACATTTAATCAAGCATCGTGGACGAATAACTTGAGATCCGCGCGATAGATTTTTTGCGGCTCTCACTGCAATAAATTATAACAAGCTACCCTCGTCACTTCACTTGACCACATGATAGATTATGCAGACATTACAAGTAAAAGCTCAATGAAAGACCGCCACTAAACATGATTTTGAGGCATGTCGTGAAGATAAACTAACAACTTTTTT
Organism: Atriophallophorus winterbourni; assembly: GCA_013407085.1. Taxonomy (NCBI): domain Eukaryota; kingdom Metazoa; phylum Platyhelminthes; class Trematoda; order Plagiorchiida; family Microphallidae; genus Atriophallophorus; species Atriophallophorus winterbourni. The sequence continues at coordinate 40,925 of JACCGJ010001728.1, forward strand.
TCTGATCGCGGAAAAAACACGTGGAAAGATGAGCTGCGCCGACTGTTGAAAGGCGACCATTAAGGGTCTGTAGTTGCCTACGACATGTAACGGTTTGTTTACCACGTGATTCACGCTAATCGAGATGTGTCGTCGCAAAATAAATCTGTTTCGAAAGTCGGTGGTGCGGCAACCGTAAAACTTGACCCAACCAGCATAATCTAGAAAGGTTGGTCTGTTTCTCTATATCAACATTACTATTGAGAAGCTTATTTCAGAGAACATCATTGCGTGTGCGATTGTAAAAACTCGCTCCTAAAATGCTGTTGATATATCGGTTTTAATTATCAGGTCACCTTTGTATTCGCCTGTTTTTATCTACGGATAAATTTAGTATAAATATGTGTTATTTGTTGCGAAACAACGCAATCCATTTGTAAACCTGATTATATAGTCTGATAAATTCTTTCGTACGGGAAATGGTGAGTCGAACATGAAAGTATGCGTGTTTACACGGTCAATTGTGTTGACTGTGGCTTACAAAGAAAATATTAATAGGAAAATTGTCAACATCAAGAGTTTCAATTTGATTACTACATTTCGAGGGTGGACTTTCATTGTAAACCGGTTCGATGAAAACTAACCTTGAGCGCAACGACAAACCATCTTGAATGTCCCGGTGTAGTAAACGTGTAAATGTTTGCGCGTGTGATCGGTTAAAACGAGAAAAATATAAAAATGTAAATCTTTTGCTACGTGAATGTCCTGTAATAATACGCGCGTAAGATATGTAGGTAAATGACGCTTGAAAGATTGTAAACGTTTGACTTTTTGTTAACCGTGTGGTCTGATGTGACATCAACGGATGCAATCACTTGGAAGGCAGAGGTGAATGCCGTAATCAAACTTTGCAACAGAACGTCTAAGATATTATTCGATGGCAGCACGTATAATGGAATGAATCAATGACAGGTTTTTTACCCAACATCCCGTATTAGCATGTGACATTTGTGCGGCAATAAAATAGGAAGGAACCGTTTATTAAGTTTTCAGCGTAAGTCTGATGAGCGCTCGTTTAGATGTGATTATTACCTAAGTGTTCATTATACTAACGAGAAATAATAAATTGAAAGTGTAATGCACTATCCATGGTAGTATTCAAAGGGATATGGTGATTACAGATCCAGGTTGCTTGTCAAGCCATTATAAATAACCAAACAACCGATAAACTCTAGATGAACGCGCTGGAAATGTTAACTCGGTGGAGGAAAAGGTTTTGAAGCACTAAATGTAAAGCGTTACAATTTGCTGAGTTGTCACTCCATACAGAATTGTATCCAATTCTGAATATCCGTCTGCATATTTGGCCAGAGAAAACTTATTAGTGATAATTATACGAGTAGCATGAATACCGGGATTGGAAAGAAAATAAAAGTTCTTCAAAATGGAATTCTTGATAAACTTTAGTACAAAAAACCGGTGATGGTTGGTGAAAATATCACCCAAAATTGCAAAACTGGAATTTGAGATAGGGACAATTCGAACGCTGAAGAATCAGTTGGCATGATACTGGTAAAATTCATTGTCATGTTGTTCAGCTCCCGATTAATGCTTGATATAAAAGTTTTATCGAAACGCAAAAGTGTTCGATGTAATAGATACCGTATATCACTCATAAACTTTAAAATCTAGTGAAGTTCACATATCTTGAGGTGTGAATAACTCGCAGCTGAAGGAAACAAAGCAAATATCAGAGTTTTGTGATAATTCAAATCCGTGGAATTGCAGCCTTTAATTATACGTAGAAAATGGCGAACAACATACTTCATGGCTGATAATTCGCGACCAAATATACTGTAACGTGTTTTAGTAATGACAGGCGACGGGAAATAAATGCAAAAGGTTGACTTACGTCAATACTTTGCCAGAGGACAGAACGACTGCATCCCGCGATGCATCAAGTGAGCGTGAAGCATCTGAATTCATAGACACGTAGCATAAGGTAGATTCTCTATTCGATGGAGTCTTCAATCATTGAAACAATTAAACTAAACCCAGCAATCGACATAACTTTTGTTAATTGATGATCGGGTAATCACATCGGATAATCGGATAGTTGGCTTATTACGTACCGATCAATATAATTTGAGGAGCGGCTCCTGAAAGAATTTTAGCATGGTAAACCACAATACCGTACCGTAAAAGATGCTAAAAATTTACGTACCAGATGTTTTGCATATTACACGTGAAAAAAACGAACAAAGAGATCATAGTAATTAAATGCATTAAATAAAAGATAATCGTTGGATAAATTGATCCATAAATCTCTGGAAGGTTTGAGCAGCAATGCATAAGAGCATTCTGTGAAATTCCAAATGACCAAATGATTTAGTGATAGCATTTTCTGGATAATATTCTAAACAGAAGGTGAATCATTTCAAGTTTAAAAAGCACCTGTTTATATGTAAGAAAAGTACGAAATCATATATATTGAGAATATACTTACCGATCGAGAATGATGAAACTATTAAAAGTACGACAATCATCACATGTATATTAAGCATCAAACTTACTTTTCTACTTCATGTCGAGTGGCCTACATAGGCTGATTTTGACTTCATTTTAACTTGTGGATCCAAACGGAAGCACTATACTCTAAGTGTGATCTAACGCACGCATTAGAGATTAATGGATCTAAACGTCCGAAAGTACACGTCAGAGGTCAAGGTTGCGATTCGCCACGCTGAATGTTACGACGAATCGAGGTCGTTCTGAATGAACACTTGATTGTCTCTTTCTTTGTGACTAACGACGAGTGGCGCATCAGAAAAGGTATGTATGTGGTTACACTTTTTTGGATAAGAATTGCACGACATTATCTTCCATCAAATGACAAACGGTTCGACAGAGACCAGGTGTGAAGTAAATCAAAATCGGACTGCAATTTGTCAATTTCGGTGGAGCTGGGAAGTATATTGCACCCAACCGTATTACGTATCACAATAATTGGGTTTAACTAAATTCTGGGGAGCTTTATTCTGGTATTGGCCATATTGTTCAGGAAGGCAACATAATTTATCTCAAGTACAAACAAAACGAACATAAAGCATAATGAAAATAATAATAATAATAAAGTGAAATGGTGATTAAAACATGGATTCAAAATATCAGTAATACAATCAGTTGCAAACGATATTTCACATGTACTCTGGATAATGAGATCTTGGGAGTGGGAATGCAAAAACTTGTATATTGTTTACTTATATGAAATTGATCGTCACTTTACTTGAAGGATTGCAGCTCACAAAATTAGATGATGTAATTCTGTACAGAATATCTTTTTCCCCAAAAACTCATATTCTTTATTTTGAATTTTGATTTACATTCAGAGATCTGATTTATAAATGTATTAATAGGTAAGGTGATTAAATAAACCTAGAAATTTTTCAAAAACGTGAATATAATTTTATTTTATTTGCACTATCCTTAAATTGAACAATCTTAAAGTGAACATTTTCCATTTATATTAAACACAGTTTTACGATTGGGTCTAAATATGTCACATAAATGCGAATTGAGACGCTAGATAGACCACCGATTAAGTTAAAATTAATCTGAGAGCCTGTTAAATTTCTAGGGAATTAAAGTTGGCCAGCATATACTTGTTTAACCGATCAAGTAATTCCAAGCGTTACAATACAATATGATGCAGATACTATTGGAAGCACTCAGGTAATTTTAACGGGAATCCAACGTTCACGAAAAAGTAGCACGGGAAGATGGTTATTTTTGTATTGGGTAAAACAGTAATTCGTTAGACATTCTAAACAAATATATATATATATATATATATCATGATAAATCCGACGAGCTTACGTCTTTCAGTATATTGATTTCCACTCATTTCAAACATTGACGCATTTTATTCGAAAAAAACCTACACGAAACGGAAACGTCATTATGTACTTTTAAATATTTCACGATTACGTTTTCTTATCGTTTAGGCATCGTTTTAAATCTGTCATCATGTTAATGTTGTAGTGCATGTGTGCAAATGAACGTTACAAATCATGAATTCAAGAATCAAGCATCAAGATTTTATCGTGAAAAAAGCAATCGCTTTTCATGTACCATTTGATGACAGCTATAAATTCTCGACATGTGATTGATAGAAAACAAGCTACTAATCTTATATCAAACAAAATTATTTCTATTAATGCTTGTGAATATTTACGGATTTTATAACTAACATATACACACGTACTTCAGTAAGATTCCAGCCATGATGTTACTAAAATAACATCAGAATCAATTTGTCAAATCTACTAATTGATGCAGGTTACAAAGGCGAATTGAAGACATCAAGAGTATATTTCATGTTGGAAACCGAGGGAAAAGCCGAAAGTCTAACTGGAGTAAACCTACGTGGTACGAATATTGTTTCTCAGCATGATCCTGCAGAATATTTCATGACGGAAAGCTCAATGAATATTTTAATGGATTTTCTCTCAACTGAGCAAACTATAACCACACTAATGTAAGTAAAACGTTTTTACATGTCAAACATAATTTAAAAAATGGTGAGCAAAAGAAATAAATTACTGCAGAGTAGTATCGGTAATCTTCGAATAATATATTGTTGATAAATTACAAGTAGTTGTAGAGTTCAATATTTCACCAATGATTCTAGGATTTATGGTTAAAAAAGTTAATACTTTGCAACACCACAGGATTACGGTATGAATAAAACATGAAAATCACAATAGTATAAAAGCAATAGAGAATATCAAATGTAAGGCTCACAAATGATGTTCGTTTGCAAGTGCAAGTCCAATTTCGCTTTAAAAATCGCCAGGCAAGGAGAGTCCACCACATGTTGGGGTAGGGAATTCCAAAGAAATATAGCTCGTACGGCGAAAAAATGGCGCCGAAAATCAATACGGAACTTGGAACGTAAAGGTATAAGGTATGTCCTCGCGTCACTTTCCCGTCACACAAATCAAGCAAGTGTTTTAGTAGATGTCCTTCGGTAGACACAATTCTATAGGTTAGAATAATATCGCGTCGTATCCTCCTTTGGGCAAAATCACATAGACCCAGACGTCGCAATCTTTCGGTATACGGAACATTGCGAAAACCCATCACTAACTTTGTTGCTCTATGATCGATTTTATCGAAGAGAGCAAATTTTTTCGCAGCCAAGGAGCCCAAACCTCTACCGCATACTCCATCGTAGGACGAAGGTAGACATTCATTATCCTTAACCTTACCAGAGAGAATCTTCCAAATATTCTTCGAAGGATACCTAACAATCTGCTGACCCGTCGATATATATTCTGGCAGTGCACTGTGCTCCTCAGGTTACCGCTAATTCACACTCCAGGATCTTTTTCTAACGAGCTCCATGTTAGGTTTTCAGTTCCCAATCGATATGTCCAAGAAACATTCTTGCCAAGATGGAGCATCTTACATTTCTGTATGTTGTATAACTTGTCATTCGTGGCCGCTCAATTCGACACGCTGTCCAAACCCATTATGAGTTTCTCACAATCCTCTGCAGAACTAATTGGCGTCCAAATTTTCATATCATCCGCGAACAGTACCATTTTGGACGATATGACGGGGGGGGGTAAATCGTTTATGTACAACAGAAAGAGGAGCGGGCCTAACACAGATCCTTGTGGGACTCCACTGGTGGTTTTGAGCGTTTTTGGTAACACTCCGTTAACTTTAACTCGGGCAACGCGATCTGACATATAATCGCACAACCATGAGAGGAGTGGTTCACATATTCCTAAACGTATCAGTTTTTGAAAAAGCAGCTGATGATTGACTCTGTCAAAAGCTTTCGAAATGTCCAGGTAACAGACGTGGATGCAAGAACTTCTATCCAACTCTTTCTTCCAGTCGTCAAGTGCTATGAGAAGATTTGTGAGACAAGATCGATGAGATTGAAATCCATGCTGTGCTGGCGAAAACAAATTTTGCGATTCAAAGTGTGCAACCATTCTTTTCGAGACTATACGTTCCATGACCTCAGCAATAACAGGTAAAAGTGTGACGGGACGATAATTTGCAGCGTTAGATCGGCAGCCGCCTTTAAAGATAGGTGTTATCACGCCGGACTTCAAATCTTTTGGTACCACTCCCTTAAGCAACGAATAGTTAAACAGGCTAGAGAGCTGTTCACAAAGCTGACGGTGACAGAACCTGAGCACATCCGGCGTAATGCCATCCGTTCCTGGGAATTTTCTTACATTTAGTTTGAGCAAATGACTTGCGACAATCACTGGATTTATTGAAATATCGCACAATGTTTTGATTCCTGTTTCGATTGAATACTCAGAACGATCCACTAAAACATTTGCACGAACACTTTAGCAAAGTAAATTGCCAGGTATTTTCGGTTTCCAACGCTGCTTCAGTGAGTTTTCCACCATTCCGGATGGGAAAAATACCTGGTTTGACTTTTGCTTTCGCGTTCATGATTTTGTATAGTAACTTAGTGTTGCGTTCCATTTTTGACAGGAGCATCAATTGGTGCGCTTCCTTATCCTCTCGAATAAGTACAGTCACTTTGTTGAGTAACATACGAAAATGTTGCCAAGAAGTAGAAGTATTGTTAACTTTATGTTGCACCCACGCTGCTCGCTTCAGTGATATCCACTTTTTTGTTCTACTGCGGACAACAAAACGAAGTTCATGTAAGCACCTTTTCTGAACGATCTGCGAGTTCTCGTCTATCTTCAGTTTCAGAAAACCTACAAGTTCGTTCATTGCGAGTCAGGGCTTATGTTGTCCGCCTGCACGAGCGATTTACTCAGGGCCAATTTATCTACCCGTCGAACCACCCCATTCGGAGCAAGCGATTGCTGAGTTCTGCAAACATAGTCGAACACAAGCACTGAATGGTCACTAAGACCCAGCGGAGCCAGGAATTTGATCGCTTCGATAGATTTCTCTTCCGATGTTAACACCAAATGCAAGACAGAGGGGCGGTCAGAACCTCTTTTCCGGGTGCATTCGTGAACATGGTTGTATAACGGGACTGAATCTAGTACTTCTCTAAATCGGTATTCTAGCGTTTGTGGGGAGTAATCATCCCTGAGATAAAAGGTGGACATATTAAAATCACCCATAATAAGTGTCGTTGCTTGCTGTGCGCGAGTCAAGCGCTGAAGCACTTAGATCAACCTTTCGTTCTACGATTCCGTATATGAAGATGACCGGTAGACCACATCAATAATGCAAACTTCACCAGACATCAGCGTTAAAGAACACCAAATTGTATCTTCGAGCGTGAATTCTGTGTTGTCTATTGGATGGTACTGGAGTCGATTATGATAATAAAGAGCTACACCACTACCAATTCTCTATCGATCGTTCCTTATCAAATTCATATTTGGAATTGATATCTCCGTTTCAATCAATTGAGAATACCATGTTTCTGTAATGGCGATAATGTCAGGTGAGTAGCGCGAACATATCTCCGTTAGCTCAGCTAATTTGTTTGGAAGGCTTTGTGCATTTGTATACAAACATTTTATAAAGTTTGTGGTGTTCAAATGATGAAAAGTTATCAGATGGCCGACTCGGTTAGAGTCGGAATGCTCAAGTTTTTTGGAGCTATCGCTTGACATTCAGGTTGAACCTCATCACTAGGCTACTATCCGTTTGCTTGCTTTCGGCTATTACCCTGGGCAAGCTCAACTTGACGTTTTGGGGTAAGTATTTTCTATTAGCTTTCCATTCACGTTTCATAGTATCGGTCAATTCGGTCGTGAAGGAGGTTAGCTTTGAAGGGCTAGGACCTTGCCCTTTATAGTTGGCAGACCGCGGTATCCTAAATACATCCACAAGTATGGCATTTTTAATACCAATTGTTTCGGCTAGATATTTCCACTGTTTGTGATTGTGCTCAGATTTTTCTTGAGATGGTACGTCAGCAGCATCTTACGGAACAACTAGAATTACAACACTTCTTGGGTTACTTTCTTCTCGAGATTTCTGCGACGACTTTCGTTCCCACCATGGTAAGTCTGCATGGCCAAATTTGCTAGAAACCCATCTCTCGATTTAAGTAGACTGAATTCACGGGGTCACATTTCAACTAAATGGAAAAATAAAAATTATTAACATATGTTGTTCCGTCATTTGATTTATGAATTGGATTCCAAACCAAACGTTAACTATTATATCAGCACAAATTGAAAAATTCTCTCCTCAGCATTGACAGAGAAAAATTAAACAAGCATGTCTATATCTGACTCAATGAAGGCGTGTTTTTATTTTCATTTGTAGATATTTAAATGCATTAAGTTTATAATTTAATCGATTCTCTTGTACATTACAACAACCGAATTTGAACATTTATGGCACACACATTACATCATTCACCGCACGACGCTCCTATTTTTGTTGACAATTTTAGTTTAAACTTTCCAGATTGTGGAGAGTGCGTCTCACACAAAAGAATTTGAAAGCCCTTTCTGAATTCCTACACTCGGGATCTACAATTAGGTGAGTTACTTCCATATTTTAACTAATTATTTATTATCATCGAGTAGATATTACTCTCACCCTCAAAAATATTAATGTAGAGTTGATAATTAGTTACATTTTTAAAATGTTAGAAAATATTACTTTAAAAGCAAAGTCACGTGTAACTTAAAGGCTAATGATTGGAACTGCTTTTTGTTTTACCTAATGATTTTACTTATAAAGAATATCGTATAACCTGTAGAATGTAGTTTATGAAGCACATACTTTCAAAATTAGTTGTTATATAACATATTTACCGAACACTTATTGCAACATGGTCAGTTTAGCTTTATCCGAATAAGTTGAGAAAATTTTCAGCCGCATGTGTTGTGTGGTGAAAACATAAAAGGTTTACGTCAAATAACAGAGTCCGCTGAAACAACTCTGCAGATAATACATTGTTTAAGTTCGAATGAGATCTGATAGCCATTTCTCTACAGGATGAGCGCAAACTCTGGGGGCAGATTGCTAGCATTCTCAATCAAATATATTGGAAATGCAGTCATACTGCTTAAGCTTTGTATTTCATCACATATTAATTATCATGTTTTTGTGTCATCGAACAAAGAGTTAAAAGTTCAGCTAAATTTTCCAAAGCATAGAATCCATCAAGCTTACTTTTTAGTAGACTTATTTAATTGTTTAATTGATTGGTTGATATGGATAATCCATTTTTACTGCTGTGAGCTTAGTGCGGTTTCCCATACCATTTGATTCAAGTGGGGGTCTGATTCTACTGATTACGCATATTTAGCGCAAGGTATACGCTTCAACGTAAATTGTTTACGAATCAACAACATTTAAACGAGAACTTATTCAAAATATATACACTTTTACAGGTCATTAACGCTCGATGACGATTCAACATATTGCAATCCGATAGTGGCCGATTTCTTACTCAACGAATGCAGGTAATCCGACGATCTGAAAATTAATGAAAATTAGTGTGTGAAAACAGTTCCCATTTCCATCCTTCATACAAAGTAGTGGTGATTATGACCTATAATATTCAATATATGATTATACATTGTTGAAAAATTATACATCGCGGTTTACACTAACGAGAAATGCAACGTTTGTAGCCAGAACAAAAATCTTTATTCGCATTCATTTCCATCCGACACAAAACCAACGACCGTTTTTCAGCTAGGGAATGTAGGATCAAGATCCACATTCTCTGAAACAGTGGAGAATCAGTAACTAAGACATCAACCAGTAAGGTAATATTGAAATATTGACAGAATGAAAACAAGTAATCAAGTTAGTTGATGGTACATTTTCATAACAAAGTTGTAGCCAATCCTCAGAAAACGTTTAGAGAAATAGAACCTCTAAAATAATGGAATGTATAAAATTATCCCTACATATGTATGTCCTCCCGCACCAAAGGATGGTCTCACCTTATTTTTAAATTTGATGCAAAAAACAAATGAGCATTTTGATATTGTTTCTCTCGAGTATTGCGCTCTTTATAAACTTCAAACAAGCGCTTCAAAAGCAGTCATTATTTTTAAGGCTCAAAATACAGCAATTTTCTGACTAGTGACATGACTGATGATGTGTGATGTTACTAAGACATTAAAATGATGTTTGCCATCGGTAAAATCTTTGAAGTGTTAATCACTGCCAATCATACCATATTGCGATTGATAGATTTAATTAGACAGTAAAATATTTTAAGGTGTACAAACCTGTTTTCAGATTGAAAGAACTCCGGATCCGACGTTGTGGTTTGGGCTCCGATGTAGGAGGTGCCATTGCCCGACGCTTAGCGGAAAATCAAGTTCTATTGCACTTAGATCTGACTGGAAACAAACTTTGTGACGATGGTGCTACAAAGTTGGCTGAGGTACTTCATTGCCTAACAGATTCATTTTGTGTTAATCTGCCAAATATATTTCAGCTATGGGTCTATGTTTCAGATATTTATGACGAGTCATAGAGTGTTAAATAACTTCAATAAATAGGCTTATTTCCATTTCTTACGCAAATTTGCCCGTTAGCAAAGATTACTTATACCATGCATCGAAGCTTTAGATGTGATATGCAGTTATAGGAAACAAATACAAACAACATCATTTGAACTAAGTTGCAGTGCACGGTATGGTTATTCAGATTGCACTTTACAAATTATTACAGAAAAATATCTTCATCTAATTGATATCTGAATTTAAAATCATTAGCGTGCTATCAGGCACCCGATGGCTGCCATGTATATGAATGGCTTCAACTACAATCCAGATTACTATTATTATTATGATTTATTAATCGATTCAAAATGTGAAAATGAGTGTTGCGGCAGTGAACAAGTCAGCTGGACCCTGAACAATTGCATTAAAATCTACCGAAGCCATTAGCCACGTTTACTGAACAATCTTCATTTCGCAAGAATACCAGCCAATAACAGTAGATGAGGTCGCACGCAGCAGATAAATTCGAATGATGCACATCGCTAATTTGCTTCGAGAGATGTTTCGCTGAGAATGTCATCTAGTTTGGTTACAAAACGTCCGTAATCAACATATCAGTTCGAAGAACAACCATGAAATACAATCCTTTGCCTGAGCTACATTTATTCAATAACGCCACAAACATTCTCCAAATCAAAACTGTAAAATGTTCAAAAAGAATTTCGTAATGTTTTTGCTAATTTACCGTCGGTCCAAGAAGCCAGTTCTTCGCATTGAAACAAAACACGAAAAACTGATTGCTCAGATGATTTTCTCGATTATACATGGATTAATCAGAGGTGACCATATTCAAGGTCTAAAAAGCAAGAAGCTTGACAATAACCATAGGATGGTAAAAATTGAAATTTTAGTGTACAAAACAAGATAAGGAATTAGATTAAGCAATATGTAAATATTCTATAAACGAACAATTCAATAAAAATTAGTCTAATTTCGTTTTTGAGTCATGCAAGCTAGTGGAGTGAACAACGGTAGAAGGTAAACTGTTCCAAGTGAAATCGACGCGGACTGTATAATCCATACGCCAAACCATCCCATACGATTTCTTTACATGCGATAAGGTAGCTAAACTCTAGGGCACAGGATTGTACGCTGGTGTTGTTTGATTTTCATCGCAAAATTAGAAGGTATTTTATCCTGCCTGTGACTTAACCGGAAAACATTTGCCATCGAACGTCACCGACTGAAATAACCTGCATGGTCTTAAAACAAAATTGGACAAATTCTGACCAAATCATGTTTCCATGATCTCATTTCACTGTGTAATTTAATGTCAAACGCTTTTACCATCCTTCTGTTGTTAGGCATAATGACTTTTATGCAATTGAAAAGTTTGAACTATTTTTGAAATGGCGATAAAAAGCCTTATTAGTATTTTTAAACGATTGTTTTTTATGAACTACATGTGAGAAGAGTTAATTTGTATAAACCTGTCAAAAAATTTCCAGGTGCATCATAACCTGGTTTAAGCCAATAAAATTTACCATGTTTTGTGTAAATCCTATATCTACAATGCTTGTAGGTTGATATTTGGCTTAAAACAGGCTTTACGACTGAATACCCTAGATGTGACATAATCCATTCTAAATTGATTGCGTAAGCAAACCTAACGATTTCGTTGACATAAAAGGAACATAATTACTTATACTCAGAAGAAAACTAGAAGATACACCATTGTTGTAAATGGTAAGGTGTAATCGATGTTAGCTAAAAATTGTAGATCTTAGAGAGCTAACAGTTTGCGTATAATTTTCAATGCTAAGTTTGTTTACATTCAGGAAGAAATGTTGGGACAATAACGGCTGAACGCGATTAGATTAAAAATTTAATTCATAAAAATTTCTAATCCGTGCTCTCATTGAAGTATTTGTATTTTAGGCATTAAATATCAATCGCACACTTCTCTCATTGTCTTTGGCGAACAATGCAATCGGAAACGAAGGCTGTGATGCAATCGCCAAAGTGAGCCGTCTTGCTGCACATTGTATATATCTAATGGCATCATTACTTAATATCGTGTTGGTTAATTTTATTTGTACAATGAATAATCAAGCAAGCTAATTCAGTGACCTAAAAGATATGGTTAATTAATTACTTTCGCCTTTGGTCCCGTCTGGGGCATAGGCCGCCAACCAGCTCTCTCCAGACATCACGATTCTGGGCGAGACTCTCAAGCTGTCTCCACCACTGCTTGGCGTCTTCATCCGGTTCTCGGCGCCATGGTATTTCTAGGCCACCCTTTCTTCCTCTCTCCTAGGGGGTTCCGAGTGAGGGATTGTCTGGTGATGTTTGATACAGGTTTGCGGAAGGTGTGGCCAACCCATCGCTAACGTCTTTGAAGGTTGTTTTTGTCAACAGGCTGATGCTTCGTTTGATGCTAAAATTCTTCATTGCTGATCTTGTCGGGGCCAGCGGATCTTTGGGATCTTCGTAAGGCAGGCGTTGATGCAGTTCTGGATTTTCTTCATGATGGGCACTGTGGTTCTCCATGTCCCTGCTTCGTAGAGTAGTATTGGCTTTATTAAGGTGTTGAAAAGCCTGATCTTGATGGTTATGCTTATCTCACTGCATCTTCAGATGTTTTGCAGCTGATGGTAAGCTACGCGTGCTTTACTAACGCGAGTTCTGGCGTCTACATATGATCCTCCAAACTGCCGAGATAGGCATAAATGCCCACCAGCACCTTGCGTTAGACTGTGATGGGTGTCGTGTTGGATGCGTTGGTCTTGAACACTTTGCTCTTCCCACTGTTTATGTTTTGCCCCAGTCTAGCTAACTTAGCCGCAACGATGCTAGTCTTTTTTTGCATCTGTTGTTGGGTGTGGGGGAGAAGAACCAGATCGTCGTCTAGGTCGTCCAACTGCTTCCGCTTCTGGTCTGTCGACATTTTTATGATTCAGTCAATGGCCAGCAGGCCATTCGAAGGCGTCCGTGAGCTGTTTGCAAGTCATCATTTCTGGTACTCCGTAGTGTCTCAGTAGTCTCCAGAGGACCAGTCTGTCAACTCTTTCACGTACCTTCTCATAGTCGATGAACTTAACCTAGATAGACGAGTTCCATACCAGGGAATGCTCTAGAATTATGCGCATGGTTGCGGTATGGTCCGCGCACGATCTTAAGTTTCGGAAGCCGGCTTGTTGTTTCTCTGCAGATTTTTGACCATAATCAGGATAATGTTTAGGCTTAATTCTTTAACTACTAACAGATTACAGTCGTGATCACCCGAATATGATATCGGCTGTGGGTGACAACAGTGGTCTTGTGAAAGACAACACAATGGATTATCACAATCGAGACCTTGGAATATGTTCGCACGAGATTCTGGTTGAGCAGCCCGCCGTAAACACCTGTTGTTTTGGAAATGCATAGTGGTCATGTTCTGGAAGCCTCTGTTAGCGGCAGTTCCGGTAGAATGCGTAACAATACGAGTGCAAGTAACCTTGCCGATTTCCACAGCTTTTCTAGTGAAGTTGCTGAATTGAAATACAAATTACATGCTAGAATGGAATAACTTGTAGTGCTTCAGTGGCTTGGAAGAGCAGTGTTTTCTCCAAAACGTATGTCTTAAAAGATTGAAAAAAGTCTGTAAGCATTCCAATCACACATTCTACGAACAATTAAGTGTCGTTTTCACAGTAGGAGATAACACAAGGTCTATGAAAAAATAAAGTAAATCAAATATATTTAAAGTTCAATAGAACCGTCGCCATTTCATTTGAACGAGTTAAAATAAATCAATGATTTCCAATATAATTTTTGCAATGAATTTTCAATGCTCATATATCAGAATAAGATGCTTGCAAAATAATACAGTTATTTAATGCACCCATAAAAATTACGTCAATTAGTGTAAACGGAGAAAACGATATGATTCCATTAATTTGCAATTTTCTTACAGTCCATCTCTGAATTTACACTGAGCCACGAACAGATAATCAAACGAAGGTTACTGATTTCTGCGTACCTACGCGAGGCTGAACAGCAGCGAATCCGAGTAAGCTGGTCCATTTTCCTTATTCTATAATATTCAAGTATATACTTTATGTTCCCTAAACCTGAACGGATATTCGGTTTAAAAGTGAGAATTCAACTCGTGTTCGTTAACCTTTTCTGTAAATAAATTAAATTTTGCAAACGTGACAAACTGATAAATTCACTCCGCATTACATGAAAGCAACTAAACAACAGAGTGCCAGTGACAAGAGATTACAAAATTCAATTTCCCACATCAGACTTAATCTCTACGTGAAGTAAAAAGCACAAAAATAGCTTACAGAGATTGCTTTTACTATTAAAAAGTGAAGATGATTATTTAAAAATGAATAAGTACATTCAATTGAAGGATTTATTGAATTCTGCGCGGCATCACAACATAAACGAAAGGGTCGTTTATGCACAAAATGAGAAGGTAGTGCAGATATAGTAAAAATGATAGTACATTGAAATTGCCAATATTGTCAATATCTAGCCCTTGTCAATGAAAATCGATGTAGTTTCCCATTTTTAAGCAGGACGAGTAACTATTCATTTCATTGACGTAACTAGTTTGATTATAATGCAAGAAATGGATGAGCATTCTCTGAGCATGCACTAGCACCTTATATTCAAGATGAAAAACATGTGATTCAAGATTTATGGTTGAAAAAGCTATTAACTTCACAATAACCATAGAGTCGAACTATAAGTACACATGTATATATATGTGTAAATAAAATCAAAATCAATGGGACGAAGATAGTTTATTATTAATTTGGGGCAAAATTTGGAT